>MU681481.1:16625-59812 GCA_026770625.1 Nicotiana glauca
GGGGGGGGGGGGGTTGGAGTTTGTCCGCCGCCGTGGGCGATTTCTGGCGGGCGGCGGACGGTGGTGTGAGGGGGTTACTGTGTTTGGTCTCTGAAGAGAGACGAAGAGGTAGGGGGTTTGGTTTGGGGTAGGTAAGGGTTTTGGGTATATTAAAATTAGTTATTAAATTAGGGCCGTTAGATTAAAATGGACCGATGGTTCAGATCAAATCACTTATGGGAAACGGGGTCGTTTTGGTCACAATTGGGCCGGGGGTTGTGGGTTAGATAGATACGGGGTGAACTCTGGACCGTTGGATGTGGACTGACGAATGGTTGAGATCTACTGACATCGAAATGACGTAGTTTTGGTCCTATACTACGTCGTTTCAATAGCTTGTGTGAGGGGTGGAACTTTGGATGGGTATTTGGAGGGTTTTGATTTGGGATGGCCCAGATTGGGTCTTTTATTAAGAAGACCCCCTTTATTTTTATTTAATTCTTTTCCTTTTCTATTTATTTCCAAACTATTTTTCAAAATTGATTAATATCCTAAATTAAATTATAAAAACTCAAACTAACTTTAAAAATATTAATTAGCTCTAAATAATAATTATCATAAACAATTTAAAAGAAAATCACAAAATTTCAAAACTAAATTTAAAAAGTGCAAACATAAGTTATTTTTGAGATTTTTCCATTTCTTATAAAATAACTAATTACTAATTAATTCTTAAAAATGCAAAGTCCAATAATAAATGCAAATGTAACATATATTTTGTATTTTTCCTTAATTAAATAAACATGCTCAGTCAAATGCAAATAATTGACAGAAAATGCCATAAAAATCCACAAAATTACAAATAATGGAAAAATTATTTTGTTTTGAATTTATGGGAGTAATTCACATAGGTCAAAAATTACATGCTCACAGCTGTTGGAAGAGCTGAATAAACGGGGCGGCTCATACAACCCCTACCATGACGAACTGCATCTGGGCCACGGGCATTAGAATAATGGCCTGACTCTCTAGACCTCTTGGCCTCCCTCTCTTATCTCTCCCGAGCATGCATACCCTCCACTCTCCTAGCAATGCTCACCACCTGCTAATAAGAAATATCCATCTCCAACTCTCGAGCCATGCTAGACCTCATGCTAGGAATGATCCCCTCAATAAACCGGCGAACTCTCTCATTAACTGTAGAAACCAAGGCTGGTGCATGCCAAGCCAAGTTAGTGAAATGGACAGCATACTCCGAAAAAGTCATAGTGTCCTGGTGGTAAGTTGCTATTTTACCAACTTATCTTTTCTTTAAACCTATACTTTTGCTATGTTCGAGTGATAAAATCGTGTGTTTAATGTCATTTACTTCTATTTTATAGGTTGTATGTGACTGAGAAGAAATGGCGAGGAAACCAAGTGAAAACAAGTCAAAAGGAGCTAAAATGGACAAAATGGAGCCTGCCACTGATTTTCTCTTCGCGAACGCGAAGGCACCATACGAACGCGAAGAAGCAGGAATGCTAAATCTTCGCGAATGCAATATACACAACGCGAACACGATAAATCAGAATCCAAACTATCCCGAATGTGAAGGACCAAACGTGAACGCGATAACTGAGACAAGCAAACCTTTGTGAATGCGTAGGACCAAACGTGAACGCGATGACTGAGACAAGCAAACCTTCGCGAACGCAAAGGTGTTAACACGAACGCGATGAACAAACTCGGCGTGAAAACTGGACAGTTTTGGAATTTTATATTTTTTACCCCAAACCCTTTAATACTCAAACCAGCTCATTTGTAGAACATCTTTGTCTTATTTTTAGTTCTTAGGGCTAGAGAGAACAAGTTTTGGAAGCTAGGGCTTTGCACACATACTTTGGTCTTGAAGATTTGAAGCTTGTGGTTAAGATTTTCTTACTCATTTATGTTTATTTCTTCATTTCCTTGCTTTGTATTGTATATCTAAGTGTGTAGTATTTATTTCCAACACTTGAATCTTGTTTATAGAAATACTCATGTTTAAAGTGTGGATTAAATACCTTGTTGTGCTTATGTATTTAATAATTTTTATTCTTTTATGAAGTGACTTATTGTTATTTTAATTATTCTTGTTATTTAATATTTCCAAAGGGATTAGCTAACCCTAGGACTGACCCATTAACTCCGAATTAATTTTGGATAAGATAATTTGGAATTGGGAAAGATTAACTAATAAGAACTTGAGGCGTTAACCCTCATTTTATAGATTCTACCTAAGGATAGGATAGAACTACTTGTAACCATATCCATGAGTGTTTAATATCTTAATTGTTTTAGGGATAATTCAATTAGGAAGTCTTGTTAGTCTTTGGAAGAAGTTAATATAGAATTATTATCCGTGGCTAATTAACATAAACTCGCTCATTATTTGTAAAATCATGAAATACATTGGATCGTTACATGAGTGTAATTCCCGATGCATTCATACTTGTAGCCATTGATCATTTTACTTGCTTTCTAGGTTAGTTTACATTTCTGCATTTAGATTTAAACATTTTCAAAACCAAATTCTTAGTGTTTGGCATTGCGTAATAAGTGATAATTTTCTTGCATTCCTAATCGCCTACACATTGTTCTCTGTGGGATTCGACCCGACTCATAGTTAGGTAAATTATATTGCATGCGACCGTGTCCATTTACTTTTTAATAGTGGATTTGAACGTCACCAAAATTGGGGTCATTGTCGGAGAATAATTTGGCATAATTTAGGTTGTTTGAGAAATAAGTGTAAGTGCTTTGGCCCAAACTTGTGAATACTTGTGTAATTATTTTTCTTACCTTGGTCTATTTTTCTTATTTGTTTCTTGTTTGTTTTCTTATTTTTGAAAAATGGCATCATTTAATGACAATTGGTCGGATGGTAGTTGTTCATACTTTAATGACCCTTGTCCTTATTGTGGAGGACCACACTCGTGGCAAAATTGTTTAAATTCTTCCGGGGGTGGATTATGCACACAATCTCAAACCCATGAGTGGAGTATTTGTGATATGTGTGGTTTTCAAAATGGTCATTGGGATGATTGTGCTTATTTGTCCTTCCCTTCCTCAAGCCCCTGCTATAATGATTCTACTTTTTGTGATGAAAATTATAGGGCTATGGAAAGGGAAGAAGTTGATCATGGCCAAAATGGAGAGTTCAAGCTCATGTTGGAGTGATTACTTGAAGGAAGAAACAAATAACAAAGTGTCTTGGAAGAGCTTTTAAAGAATAGTCTCCAAAATGACTTGGCACTTGAGAGGTTGCACTCACAAATAGGAGAAATGCTTGAAGATTTAGAGGTTCAAAAAGCCTCGGAAGTTGATGAGAGTCAAGAATTTTCCTTAGATGTGGAAGCCAAAAATCCTTCTTCCTTGGCACTTGATCAAAACCAAGAAGAACTCTCAAATGCTCAAAATGAGAAGATGATACTCATGTTGGAGACCATTCTTGAAAATGAGGAGAAGCACAACGTTGCACTCGAGAACTTGAAACAAGGCTTGGCTCACAATGATGAACATATCGGCAATTTCGAGGATCAAATGCAAATATTGGTTAGGGCTCACTATGCCCACCAACTTGAGAGTGTAGAAGGAAGTCAAGAAGAGTCCAATTCTGAGGAAGAAATTGAGCTTTACTTTGAGGATTCAAGAATTGAACATCCACCAACCGACTCCTTGAGTGTTAGTGATGCCTAGAAAAATATGGAATTAGATTCATACGGTGTAAATGAAAATTTGGTTGAAATTGACTCTAGTTCGGGGGAAGAAGAGGATGTCAAAATCTGAGAAAAATTGCAAGTTGGAGGTTTGAAGTCACATTCCAAGCATTTTTCAACATTGGAATTGTGTGGTGATATAGGAATTGAACTACACGAGTCAATGAGGGATTGCGAGGAGGAAAGACAACAACCATACATCTTACAATTTGAGCGAACAAGAAGCCAAAATGACATTCCTCACATGAAATCCAAGAAGTGCAAAATGAAGAATTTAAGGCTTGACTTGATCATCAACTTACCACCCCCCATCGCTCGTTGTCACAAGCTAGGTGCCCAGTTCATATCATCCAAGTGGCGAGAAAAGTGGTAAAGTTGACTTGCGTCGTGCCACGACGTTAAATGCGGCGCTTGATGGGAGGCAACCCATCGGTTTTTCAAAATTTTTAGTCATTTTTGAATTTTTCTTTTTTAGAATAACTTAGTATATTGTTTTTGACTAATATGCCAAGTTTTAGATTTTTTGGAGTTGATTTGAGCAGGTCAGAGTGTTCCAGAGAGCCAAAACTAGTAGCAGCCAGAACTGTTGAAGTGCAGGAAAAAGTTACTCTTCGCGTTCGCGAGCAACCCTCGTGTTCGCGTAGGTTTAGAATGTACACTTCGCGTTCGCGTGCTGTTCACTCGCGTTCACGAGATTCAGAGAGTTCACCCTCCACGTACGCGCACCAACCTCGCGAATGCATAGGGTCAGGTAAGGGTAAATACAAATTAGCTACTGGAAATGAGAAAACTCACCCCTTTGCTCAAAACAGCTGTTCCCTCTACCCCTTAAGCCCCCAAAAATCAAATCATATAAAATCTTCAAGTCTTTTGCTAATTTTCTATCTCAAATCTCAAGGTAAGTGATTTCTTCGCTCTCCATTTAAATCTTTCTTCCCCTTCTTGGTGTGAATTGTGAAACAATAGAAGAACACTTATTGTTTGGTCCTTAGGGTTCAAATTTTGAGCATGAATTTGCACATTTGTGTTTGAAATTGGTTGTTGCTTGCTAGGTGAGGATTGGTTAAGTGTGAGTGTTTGTTTTTCAAGGAAAAAATTGGGGAAATCTGTTCTCCAAATTTTCTATAATTGGACAAAGAAAAGAGGGCACCCCAACTGTATGAAGAAATGCCTGAAAGAAAAAATAATTTGGGCGAGGAAGATGACCTTCGCGAACGCGAGGGTCTTCTCGTGAACGCGAAGGAAAAACAATGGGGTAGAAAATTTAGACCTTCGCGAACGCGATGGACTCTTTGCGAACGCGAAGGTATATTTCTGGGCAAATTTTTTTGCTCTTCGCGAACGCGGTTGTCTACTCGCGAACGCGAAGAGCAATGGCTGGCAGTCCCAAAAATGGCAAAAAATAGTAGCTTTGCACAGCTCTCCCCGGGACCTTTTTCGCCCATTTCTTCAGCCTAAATACTTCCTAATACATTGTTTTAAGTGTCTGTATGAGCTTTTAACATTGTTGGTCTATTTTGTAGGTTCTTTGGGCCTAAAATGGACCCGGATCATAATGAAATTGCACAAGAACATGTCTTTGGACCAGGACAAGAGGAAGCCTTTAATCGTGAGCGGTTTCTATCTGCAGCATGTGAGCGGAGATACGATGAACTCTTGTCCAAGACCATCCTCTGGAATAGAGGCATAAACTTGGAAAAAGTTGAAGCTAAAATGTCGGGCTTCTATACTCACTTGATAGAGAGCAGGTGGATTTGTTTTGCTGAGCAACCGAATAACACCAACCACACAATAGTTCTGGAATTCTATGCAAACGCCTTGATGACTGATTTCCAAGGTGTCTTTGTTACTACTGTGCGGGGTGTGCAATTCCACTTCAGCCCTAAGATAATAAATGGTGTTTATGGCCTCCCTAATGCTAACAGCAAGGTCTACCGAGCTAGAGCCAGAGCAGGGGGAAACCAATGGCTAGTAGATAAGCTACATGATGGGGTTACCCCGAAGTGGCTGACTGTGCACAAGGGAGTTGATTCTCATGACTTCACGGTTGAGGCAAAGACATGGCTCTCCATTATCTGTTCAAGAGTGTCACCCTCTACAAATGACATTGATATGACACTTGACAGGGAACTGATAATTGCTGCTATCATGGATGGACTCCCTGTGAATATGGGGGACCAAATTGTCTGAGAAATTGAGGAAGCCACACAGGGGAGGTCCAAGAGCCTATTCTTTCCATAATTGATCACTAGACTTTGCTATGATGCTGAGGTGACTGCATGCCCCAATGATGTTGAGAAAGGTCCAGGAAAGCCAATGATCCATCCCTTGCTGAAAAGGGAACCCAGTGACAATGTCACGCCCCGACCTCAGGGAGCGCGACCGGTGCACGACCGAGGAAACCCGATCGAGAAAGCCTTACCTGAACACTTACTATCCAACTCGATAAAATTACAGAACCCGATTCCGTTTAGTGTAATTAAAGGATAAAAGGGGTTGTACATTTGATCATGGACATCTTATCTTATAACACAACATTAAGCCGTAGTTTAAACTTCCAAGATTTCTATACAGTTATAGTTTAGTACATGCCATAGTTTAGTTTCCAAAAGTACATACAGTTGGCAGTCTAAAACAAAAAGTTTCAAAATACAACATGATTCTAAGACCACCCCGACACCCATACATGACCCACAGAAACGTCTATGAAGTATCTAAGGATACAAGAGACAAAAATGATAATGTCGGAGACAAGGCCCCGGCCATACCTCAAAATGTAGTAACTTACACAAAGAAGAGATGCAAACCCCTGGGAGAAATGGGGGCTCATCAAGATAGTTGTGAAGAGAACAAGGGTGTACCACTATCTGCGATCGGCACTATCAGCAACGGATCCACCTATATCCATTCAAAGATGTAGCGCCCCCGGCAAAAGGAATGTTAGTACTGTCGAATAGTACTAGTATATATGACAAACACAATTCTTAATAGGATGAACAGTGAACCAATGGAAGACAGTTATATCATCAACAATTACATCATAGAAGTTCAAGGAGGAGCACTAAATAAGTTTCACATGATTTTTGTTTAAGTCATTCCGTTCTTTTAGGTTAATATTCTTCAGTGCCAAATACCAAATCTTTAAAATATAATGCACCCGTGGGGTTTTTAACACGGAGTCTGGTCTCAGCCCGACTGGCTAAGCCATCCCAAGTGAGACATATCCATATTCACAATAATGTTACAGAACCCAAAATAAATACCTCCATGTGTATAGCATGGCATCTGATCTTGGCCGATCGGCCAAGCCATCTCACTTGGGACATAACCTCTTTTAATTACTCTTTAGTTCCCATTTACTTCCATCTTTTTCCCACACCTGGTACAATACCTCTTTTCATTTATTTGTTCCTTAGTACTTGGATACATCAACACAACGCAAGTCTTTCCTTTGTCAATTTTTTCATGTAATTCCATCATTCATTTGTCGATGGATATCACACAAGGCATGCACATGCTTAAGAAAATAACGAACACTTGAAAGACATGATCACCTTATCAATTATCATGATTTCAAATAAACACATAGAATAAAGTGGAACGAAAGTCCGTCACCCAATGCATTAATGCAATCAATCAAGTGGAATCAATTTGAAATTTCGAGCCAACCATTTGAAAACTAAGAATTCAACACTAAAAAGAAAGAGGTTAGCCATACATACCTTAATAGAGTCTCCATTAATTCCTTACAATAAATTCCGAAATTTCCTAGCAACTCCGATCTATTTTATGAGAGCTATAAATTTAGCCAAGAATTAGAGATACGACTAAGATTCTAGCTCATTTGAGCATATTATTAAGCACTAGGTGACCATTGTGGTTTTATTTTTTTGGGGGGGTTCCTTTTGTGAGAGATTTTATCATTTTCTCCCCCAATTACCATCTTTTTAATTCACAATCTTCCCATACCCCATTGTTACTTATGCATGTAAGATTTCTAGCCTTACACCCATGTACCCACTTGCTAATTACTTACTTTAACAGAAATGTTTGAAATTATTGATGAGGGTACAGTTACTTACCAATTAGGATGAAGACCTAGTATCCTCAATTAACAATCTTCAAGGATTTGGGCATGGATTTAGAGAGAGCTTGATAAATGTTACTCCTTCTCACTCTAGAACTCCCTCTCTCTCTCTATGTTGTGAAAATAACATAAAATGGCCTATTGTGGTGTTTTTAACAGGGTGGGGTCGAATTTTAAAATTTAGAAAATAAGAGCCCTAGTCAGATTTGCGGTCGCATTTACGATCGCAAAGTCGAAATGCGGTCCGTAGAATGGACCGCAAAAATGCTCCCAAAAACTGGGTACACTGACTTGGTTTGCGGCAGAAATGCGGCCCGCATTCACGTTCTGCGATTGCATAATGCACCGCAAAAATGCCCTTCGCAAAATCCTTAGGAAATTATGCGACGACTATGCGGTCCGTATTTTAGTTATGCGATCGCATAGTTGACTTCAAATTTGGCCAACACACTGACTCACTCTGCGGTAGAAATGTGGTCCGCATACTTGATATGTGATCGCCTTCTCGACCGCAGAATTGTACTTTTTTGGAAAACATAATTTTGACTTTTAATGTATAGCTTAGTCCAAAAGGGTCCGAACCGCGACGAGCGAGCGAGTTGCGAAGAATTTTACACATTTCTAATACATATTCTTAATTTGGCACTACGAGCTTTCAGGTTTATAGTAAAAATCTTTCATGGGACGCACAAATAAACAGAAAAAAGAGGAGAATTGATGTTGCTTCCTCTTCATTTGGGCAGTTTTATGAGGCCACCACTGATCCCACCGGATCCTTTCCACCTTCATCACGGTCCTTTGACCCCATAGGACCATTCCAGTCTGGTCCTCACACTATACGCCACTTGTCCAGCTAGATATATGGAGTAGATGTGCATGTTAGGAAGCTTATAGCTGGCCTTCCCACTGGCCCACATGGGAAGCACATCTATTGGGAATGTTGCCCCGCCATCCATGACGGATTTGGTCAAAGAGCAAAAAGAAATCACGGTCAAGATGGAGGACATTAACACCATGTTGGAGAACATGAGTCGCCGGTAAGAAAAGATTGAAAAGAGGCAGAGAAAATTCAAGAAATGTGAGAAGAAGAAAAGCAAGCTACTGTCCAAGATGATGCAAAAGCTGAGCACATTGTATGGTTCACACGACTCGGAGGATGATGATGATGATGCAGATTTGGAGCTAAAATTTCCCACCACCTCCAGTTCTGACTGATGTACTATTCAGGGAGCATTTTCCACCATTTTACTCTATCATGTTTAGTTGCATTGGGGACATTGCAACATCTTTAGTTGGGGGTGGCTTCTTGTATAACTGTTGTTCTTGTATAATTGTGGGTATGTCAGATTGGTAATGTGTTTGTTTTCATTTTGTTGTTAGTATATTTTTATGTGATGTGTTATATTAGTATGTTTATTAGCTTCTTAATTTTCTTTTAGTTACTTGATGTTTATTAGCTTCTTAATTTTTTATTAGCTTCTTAAATTAATTTTTATTAGCTTCTTAAATTTTTTTTATATAGTATGTTTTATGTTAGCGGCGATATCCTTGGTTTTCTTTATTCCACGGTTCTTTTTCCAAGAATGTCAATTTTCTTCTTGAACCGGGTAATTGTAGAAAAATTTTGTCGACTTTTCCCGATGATGGATAGATAGACAACTTTCTTAAGGGAAGTAGTCTTGTAGTTTAAATATAGCTATGTTAATATTAGGAAGAATAAACGGTTTGAGTTGGATTTTGTGCCCATTGACCAAGTTCTGGCTTGCTTGGTATCAACATGATTTGAACCTCAGCATATGAATTTTTGGTTGTTGAAAAAGAAAAAAATAATTGAAGTAAAAATGTCATGACTTTTAGACTCAAATTTTGGCTCTTTGATTCACTAAATAGCTTCTTATGCTATATGCAACCTCTTTGAGCCATTGGTTTCAATTGGATTTTGAATTTGTATTCCACTTGAGTGTTCATATGCCATGTGTGGTGAGATTTATTGTGAGTTCATTCGCATTACTTGTAGTATAGAACTTACCCGGAATGTGCTTCAAGGAGAAATTATAGACTAACTTGGTTTGAAAAATAATATTAGGCCTCCCTTGGACCGCCATTGTACCTTAAATTTCCTACCCTTGAATATTTTCCCTAGTCAATCCATTTTGAGCTTTTAACCTTATTCTTTGGAAACCATGATTTTAATCATTGGTTCTTTGTTGATCTAGCTTTTGGTACCCTACCTCCCTAAACACTTTGAAAGTGTAAACATAGGCTAAAAGCCTAAGTTTGGGGGTGAAAGTTGGAAAAGTTGTGATATGGAAGTTGTTTAAAAAGGTGGAAGGTAGAAGAAAAAAAAAAAGAAACCTTCCTTGATTTTGAAAAGGAAAGAAAAAAAATAGAATAAAATGATAAGAAGTTGTGAATAAAGGGAAGACTAGGTGTGGAATGAAAAGTGAAGAAAGGATGGAAAATGTCTTCGAAGGAAGTGGACTTTAATTGTAAACTTTGTAGTGCTTGGGGAGGTTTTGAGTCACTCTAGCCAAAATTGTTCTCTACCTTGACCAAAAGCCTAAACTACACCCTTTTAAGTCCTAATTGATTTTGAACCAAGTTGTCTACATTAATTGAGGAATACATGACGGGCAAGCCTATGGTACTACTTGTATGCATTTGAACATCTTTTTGAGAGAGAGTTAATTCTTTCCATTTGATATCCCATTTTTATTTTGAATTAAGATTTATGAGTGTGGGATCCTCTCTTAAATGTGAGGGCATATGAGAGTTGAGTTGTGAATTTAATCCCATTTTCAATTGGAAGGAATGACCAAAGAAAGTTGATTGTGATAGAGAGGCAAATTTTGAAGCTTTAGTGTCATGACTTGATTGCTGCTTTAATTTGCATTAGTGTTTGAGCACTTGAGGTATAATGAAGTTCATGAGAAGTGCGTGATAATTCATATGCTTTGGAGTAATTGTTGGTACCAATCGAAGTCATGTGTTTGTGCTTATAGTAGACCCTTTTTGGCTTGGCATGATATGGATGCATTTTTGAGTTAGCTACTTGGGAGGAGATTTTGTCGCTTTCATTGCTTGAGGACAAGCAATAGTTTAAGTTTGGGGGTTTGATAAGTTTTTATTTTACCAACTTATCTTATCTTTAAACCTATATTTTTGCTATTTTCGAGTGATAAAAATGTGTGTTTAATGTCATTTACTTCTATTTTACAAGTTGTATGTGATTGAGAAGTAATGGTGAGGAAACCAAGTGAAAACAAGTCAAAAAGGAGCTAAAATGGACAAAATGGAGCCTGCCATTGATTTGCTCTTCGCAAACGCAAAGGCACCACGCGAACGCGAAAAAGCAAGAAAGCTAAACCTTCGCGAATGCGACATACACAACGCGAACGCGATGAATCAGAATCCAAACTATCGCGAACACGAAGGACCAAACGCGAACGCGATGACTAAGACAAGCAAACCTTCGCGAACACATATGACCAAATGCGAACGCGATGACTGAGACAAGAAAACCTTCACGAACACGAAGGTGTTAATGCAAACGCGATGAAGAAACTCGGCGTGAAAATTGGGCAGTTCTGAAATTTCACATTTTTGACCCCAAACCCTTTAATACTCAAACCAGCTCATTTGTAGAACATCTTTGGCTTATTTTCATTTCTTAGGGTTAGCGGGAACAAGTTTTGGAAGCTAAGACTTTGCACACACACTTTGGTCTTGAAGATTTGAAGCTTGTGGTTAAGATTTTCTTACTCATTTATGTATATTTCTTCATTCCTTGCTTTGTATTGTATATCTAAGTGTGTAGTATTTATTTCCAACACTTGAATCTTGTTTATGGAAATACTCATGTTTAAAGTGTGGATTAAATACCTTGTTTTGCTTATGTATTGAATTATTTTTATTCTTTTATGAAGTGAGTTATTGTTAGTTTAATTATTCTTGTTCTTTAATGTTTCCAAAGAGATTAGCTAACCCTAGGAATCGCCCATTAACTCCGAATTAATTTTGGAAAACATAATTTTGGGTTGGGAAAGATTAATTAACAAGAACTTGAGGCGTTAACCCTCATTTTATAGATTCTACCTAGGTATAGGATAGAGCTACTTGTAGCCATATCCGGGAGTGTTTAATCTCTTAATTGTTTTAGGGATAATTCAATTAGGAAGTATTGTTAGTCTTCAGAAGAAGCTAATATAAAATTATTTCCCGTGACTAATTAACATACACTCGCTCATATTTGTAAAATCATAAAATATATTGGATCATTACCTGAGTGTAATTCATGATGCATTCATACTTGTAGCCATTGATCATTTTACTTGCTTTCTAGGTTAGTTTACATTTTCGCATTTAGATATAAAACATTTTCAAAATCAAATTCTTAGTGTTTGGCATTGCGCGATAAGTGATAATTTTCTTACATTCCTAATTGCCTACACATTGTTCTCTGTGGGATTCGACCCGACTCATAGTTGGGTAAATTATATTCCATACGACCGTGTCCATATACTTTCTAGTAGTGGATTTGGACGTCACCACCTGGCGCAAATGCTCAAAATCCATGCGTCATGCGTCCCTGAGGCTCTGAGGGACAAACTTTCTCAAAACCATATCTGAAAACTAAGTCCAAGTGAGGGAAGCTGCCTCAACTGGACTGTCCAACTCAAAACACCTTCACCACCGATAAGCTGCTCCTCGAAGCTGGAAGGTAGTGAAAAAAAACCCCACTCGATCCCGATATACCCATAGTGCGGAGGATACAATAGCACTCCTCCAGAAATCCCAGGGCATCATCCGATACTAGACCACTGAATACAAGAGGCTTGTAATTCTTGAACCACTCAAGCCTCCGTTGCTCGTCCTCGGAAGCCGCTACTCTGCCCTCGGGATGAACTAGGGCCACATGAGGTACCGCTATAATCTCTGGGATCTGATCAACCTGGACCCGCTGCTCAGGATTGCGACGGCGGGAATCTGTGCTCCTCCTCTGGCTAGGATGTGGCTGCAGCGAGAGGAATCAACCATGCCTGAGCTAGAATGGTGTACATGCTCACAAAATGTGCAAGAGTGTCCAGATGAGATGGAATAGTAGTAGCAGTAGGCGTATCAGGTGTTTGGACTCCGTTTGGAGCTATTGGTGGCTCCTCTGTGGCAGCTCGCACGGGTGCTCTGGCTGCACCACATACGCGTCCTCAAACTCTACCCTGGCCATGACCTATGATGGCTCTAGCATGGGGCGCGGGCACATGGTCATCTCCGGTAGCATGTGTTCTCACTATCTATGAGAGAATAGAAGACAGAAGTTTAGAATTGTGATATCAAAAATCTCGCACGACAAGGAAATCAAATGAAATGGAAATTTCCTAACAGTTACATAGCCTCTTGTAGATAAGTATATATGACTCCGTACCAATCAACACGACTCTAATAAACTGGCTTGTGATTCATGAATCTTATGAACCTAGAGCTCTGATACCAACTTGTCACGACCCAAGTTCTCCCTCTGTGAACTATCTTGACAGCTCCTAGTCTCTACGACTAGGTAAGCCTAACAAATTGCAGAAAACAGAAACAAAGATACGAAACTAGCAATTTACGAGTAATGAAATAGAAAAAATTAAGATACCGCTCTACATATACAATAACAACACTCTAGATCAATACTAACACTCCCAAAACTCGGAATCTCATGAAACCACAAGCTGTAGAAATGCTACAAGTGTTCTCACCCCAGAATGTCTAAACAAAATTAAATACAATAGAACTAAAACTAGATGAGAGAATTGAGAGGGACTCCTCGGTCTGCGGATGCGGCAAATATACCTCTAAGTTTCTAAAGATCGCCTCGCCTCGCTGATAGTATGGTTGAATCAAAGAACCTGGATCTTCACACGAAAAACATGTGCATGAAAGGAAATGAGTGCACCAATGTGGTGCCCAGTAAGTGCCAAGCCCAACCTCGATCAAGTAGTGACGAGGAAGGTCAGGGCCCAACTGGTTATAGATGGAAAAAAAGGTAAAGCAGTATAGAATACGACAATATAATTAAAGTGCTAACAGATTGTAACGGATAAAATCACAAAAAGAACCTAACTCAGTACACAGAAACAGCAACAGGGGATCTCCCGGGATATCATCTCATAGTCCCAAACGTAAATATCTAGAGGATCTCCTGAGATATCGTCCCGTAGTCCGAATCATAAATGTGCAAGGGAGACTCTCGGAATGCCAATCCGTAGTCCCAAAGTAAATATCCAGTATGGGGAATCTACTAGGTGATGTCCCGTAGTCCCAATCATAAATGTGCAGGGGGATTTACCAGAATACTGATCCGTAGTCCCAAAGTAAACAAGCAGGGGGGTCTCCTGGGATATTGTCCCGTAGTCCCAAAGTAAACACACAACAATCTCAGAAGAATATACAGTTCTATTCAGAGAATTAAACAGGAATGTGTACTCTAATATGTTGCACAGAGTACAAGTAGGAAATTAAAGCAGGTAAGAAAATTAAGTCATGTAAGTATACTTTTCCTAATCTAAATCAGAGGTTCAAGTACAATTATTTGCTAAATTACAAGAAAACATGGGTATTAGCTCAATGCAAATGGGATTTTCAACAATTAGCACATATACTCACTCAGCACCTCACGTACACGGCACTGCACTCATATAAAAATAATACCAATCATAAGGGGAGTTCCCATACACAAGGTTAAGCAACCCACTTACCTCAAACCAGCCCAATCAACACGAAATCACATTCTTGCCACAAGTACCCGACTCCAAATGGCCCAAATCTATTCAAAGTAATTGCATAATGTAAATATAACTTCAAGTAACTAATTTAACTAATTAATTCCAAGCTAACACGCGAAATTAAGAAAAATGCCCAGAAATCCCCCAGGGCCCACATCTCGAAATTGGATAAAATTTTCAAATTCAGAACCACAAACACTCACGAACACACTCAAGAAAAAATCACCAAAATCCGACGTCAAAATCTCACTCAAAACTCAAATTTTTAATTGGGGAAACCTTCTCCCGTTTTCCCAACTTTTACTCCCAATTTCCTTAATTAGAAAAGGAAAACAACAATAGATTATAGTTCTAGGATCAAAATCAAGATAGAAATCGTTACCCGATGCTTCTCCTTCAAAAACCCTCGAGAATCTCCCTCAATCGAGCTCCAAATTGCTTTTTCCAAGTTTTGATTTCAAACACTCGTTATTTCTTTTTCCTGACCAAAGAATCCGCTTATACAACCATAGGACCGCACTTGCGGTCCCGCTTTTGCGGCAAATGAACCGCACCTGCGACTTTTCATTAAACAGGCCAAACCCGCACTTGCGGCCTCTTACCGCAGATGCAGTGCCGCTTTTGCAGTACCTGGGCCGCATCTGCAACCAATTCTAACATTGCCTCAAACCGCACCTGCAGTCCTCATATCGCATCTTTGGTGCCGCACCTTTGATCCTACATACGCAAGTGCGGTTATGATAGGTTCAGCCAACTTCAGATTTTCCTAAGTCGAATTCAACTTCTATTATGCACCCAAAACTCCCCCGAGACCCTCAGAACCTCAACCAAACAAGCGAACAAGTCACATAACACTATTCCTACTTGCACCGACCCTCGGAACACTCAAAACAACCTCGAATTCAAGCCTAAGGATTCCAAAATTTCCAAATAAGGCTTTCGATCAAAATGTTTATCAAACCTCGTCTGAATGACCTAAAATTTTGCACACATGTCACATTCAACCCTACGGAGCTATTCCAACTTTCGAAATTAGATTCCAACCCCGATATCAATTTCTCACTATCGAACCGGAAACTTCAAAAATTCAACCTTCGGCATTTCAAGCCAAAATAGGCTATGGTAGTCCAACACATAATCCTTACATGCCCTTAAGTCCAAAATTACCCAACGGAGCTAATAGAACCAACGAAATTCCATTCTGAGATTGTCTTCACATTGCTCTGACTATGGTTTAAATTCTAAAGCTTAAACTCTCATTTAGGGACTAAGTGTCCAAAAACACTCCGAAACCCAAAACAAATCCTCCCAACAACTCACAATAGTAGAAACAAACATGGGGAAAGTAGTTAATATGTGATTGGGGCATTAATTCTTAAAACAACTGGCTGGGTCGTTACAGGGTCGTGACATCTTCCTTATAAATAGCCACTAAGGGGAGGGACTTAGAAATTTATAGCTATCATACCTTCTAATTGGTTATTGCAAAATTATAGAAATCTCATTATTGCTACTATTATGTGCTATTAAACTTCCACTCTATTCTTTTGCAGATGGAGAGAACATGTACTGCTTCATCAGCTGATCAGCAGCCCGAGCCCCCAGTGGCAACTCCTACAACGGGTAGAGGTTGAGGTCGTGTGTGACGACCCAAAGAGTCATCACCAGATTTCTCCCTTTTTCTGCACTTTCAAGGCCTTGAAAACCTCACTTATTGTTGCCTCAATTTGCGTGCACAATCCGGGCACGTAGACGAAAAGCTTTTATGCTAAAATATGTGAAATCTGTGAAAACTTTGAAGAATTTTGATATTAATATTGTTAAAGTTGACTTCGGTCAACATTTTGGGTAAACAGACCCGGACCCGTGATGTGACGGTCCTAGAGGGTCCGTAGAAAAATATGGGACTCGGGCGTATTCCCGAAATCGAAATCCGACGAGCCCGAGAAGTGAATTTTTGAAAGAAATTGTTTTTCTAAAAATGATATGGAATTTTAAAAAGAAAATGAGTTAAAAAATATAGGTATCGGGCTCGTATTTTAGTTCCGACACCCGGTACAGGTCTTAAATATGCGTTAAGCGCTTCCTATGAAATTTGGTTGAAATCGGACGTCGTTTGACGTGTTTCGGACCTAAATATCTAAAGTTAGAAGTTTAAGAAGTTTGAAATGACAATGATGATTAATTTGAGGCTTGATTCGTTGATTTTGATGTTATTTTAGCGACTTGATCTCTCGAGTAAGTTCGTAGGATGTTGTTAAGTTAGTGTGTGTGTTTGGTTAGGAGCCCCAAGGGCTCGAGAGTGATTCGGAGGTGGTTCGAGGTAGTTTTACACTTAGAAAACATAGCAGATTTCTGCAAATTTTGCACAGCAAGCCCTTCTTCGCGTTCGCGTCCAGATAACGCGTTCGCATAGCTTCTGCAGCCTCCCTTCTTCGCGTTCGCGTAGCCCCTTCAGATCCTTCAACACGTTCGCATCAGCATGCTCGCGTTCGCGTAGGCTATATTCCCAAGACCCCAATTTTCCTTCTTTGTGTTCGCATCACACCCTCGCGAACGCGATGTACCCCAGTTCCCCTTCTTCGCGAACGCGGCCTCTGTGTCGCGAACGCATAGGGTTATTCCCTTTAGTGATTTTAAAGCTTAAAAATAGAACCCATTTCGGGATTTTGCCATTTTTTCACACGGACTCCTTTCTCCAACACCCCATAGACGAAATTCAAGCTCCCCTTCCTCCATAGCTTCTTAGATAAGTGTTCATAACTTCATCCCCTATTAATTTCTGCCACTAATTACTAATTTCCAAGCCCTAAATCATGAATTCAAGGTAGAAAATGGGGGTTTTGGGTAGAACTAGGGCTTTGGGAATTTTTGGTGATTCAACCTCAATTTGGGGTCGAATCTTGAAACAAATTATATATTTGGACTCGTGAGGTTATGGGTGAACGGATTTTGGTCCGAGCCTCGAAATTGGACCATGTGGGCCCGGGGTCGGATTTTGGTATTTTTGGAAGAATGCTAGGGACTTCATTTCTAGGCTATGTGATGTTGTTTTGCGTCTTTATTGATACTATTGAATTGATTATGTCTAGATACCATTATTTTGGAGTTGGATTGTAGAGGAAAGGCGGTATTGGTGAGTTGATTGCTATTCTCGGACCGAGGTAAGTGTTTGTTCTAAATTTGGCTAGAGGGAATAGGATTAGGATATTATTTTCTAATTACTAAATGATGCATACGGTGTATAGGCATGGTAACAGTTATCTATACACCGGAGTCTAGCATGATCGTGGGTCTTAAATGTGTTTGAACCGGACTTTGTGAAATATCTCTCGTGTCTAATTGCTCAGTTTCATATTTTGTGAACGATTGAGGAAGAATTTCGATTGGTATATTATCGGAGTATCGATTCGAACGAGAATTTGATAATTGGGAAAGAAGTGATTAACAGAGAAAGTGTGGTGATGCTTCCCTTGCCGGGACACGTAGTTTATTATTGTTGCTGCTCCCTTGCCGGGATATTTGGGCTGTTAGTTGTACCCTTGCCGGGTTTATTCGTTACGTGGTTTAATTTCCCTAATGGGACCTCTTTTAGAGAGATTATTTGTGTTATTCATTATAATATGGGATCGTGTGACACGCCGTCCACTTATAAACTATAATATGGGATCGTGTGGCACGCCGACCACTTATATATTATGAAATGGGATCGTGTGGCACGCCGACCACTTATATATTATGAAATGGGATCGTGTGGCACGCCGGCCACTTATATATTATGAAATGGGATTGTGTGGCACTCCGACCACGAGATATTATGATTGGGATCGTGTGGCACGCCGACCACGAGATATTATGATTGGGATCGTGTGGCACGCCGACCACGAGATATTATGATTGGGATCATGTGGCATGCCGACCACGAGATATTATGATTGGGATCGTCTGGCACGCCGACCACGAGATATTATGATTGGGATCGTATGGCACGCCGACCACGAGTTATTATGATTGGGATCGTGTGGCATGCCGACCACGAGGTATTATGATTGGGATCGTGTGGCACGCCGACCACGAGAAATTATGATTGGGATCATGTGGCACGCTGACCATTAGATTTTATGAAATGAGAACGTGTGGCACGCTGTCCACTCATGAATTAAGAAATGGGATCATGTGGCGCGCCGACCACTTATATATATAAGTTATGGTATTGAGATAGCTTCGTTATTATATCCGTTGATCTGTTTTCACTGTATCTCCCTCGATCATGCCCCTTCCCCTTTTTAGTTGATATTTTCTGTTGTTATTTACGTTACTTCTGTATATGTATATATCTGCACAGCTTATTTTAGGTAGGTCATGTCTATCCTCGTCACTACTTCGCCGGGGTTAGACCAGGCACTTACCAGCACATGGGGTCGGTTGTGCTGATGCTACACTCTGTGCATCTTCTTGCACAGATCTAGGTGTTGGAGCAGCATTTGAGTAGCAGTAACATTTCGGGAGCGAGCTTCAATGCAGGGACTTCGAGGTAGCCTAGCTGGCGTTCGCAGGCTGGAGTCCTTTTCTATGTTTAGTTTGTTTTATTTGTACTGAGACAGACGCTTTGTATTTCCATTCAGACTTGTTTGTAGCACTCCTTAGTAGTCTGTAAGCTAGTGACACCAGATTTTGGGTAGAGATATGTTTTAAACTTATGCATTTTGATTTCTTTTTTATTAAACTTAAAGTCTTTCGCTCTTATTTAATTGTTTTCCGTATATTCATATTGTTGAGATTTATCAGAGAATGTTTAAAGTTTGGCTGGCCTAGCTCCGTTAATAGGCGCCATCACGACTCCCGATGGTGGAAAATTCGGGTTGTGACATCGTGCTAGAGGCCGAGGTAGGGGAAGGGCTCAGCCCAGAGCTCGAGCAGCAGCACCAACGGAGGATCCTCAGGTAGTGTTTGAGGATGAGGTTCTGTCCTTAACAGTTCCAGTGGGGCCAGCTCAGGTCCCAGAGGGGTTTGTCCCACCCCGGTACTCCAGGATACTCTAGTGCGTCTAGTGGGCCTTATGGAGAGTGTCACTCAGGCAGACATATATCCTGTAGCACCAGCCGTCTCTCAGGCTTGAAGAGAAGCCTAGACTCCTGCTACTCGCACTCCAGAGCCGATGGTTCCCCAGTTTCAAACTCCAGTAGCTCATCCAGTTGGGGTAGTTCAGCTGGGTATTGTAGCACAGACCGGTGACGGGTCAGCTATGTCCGTTGATGCGTTGTGGAAGCTAGACAAGTTCACCAAGCTTTTTACTACTACATATGGTAGTACATCTTTAGAGAATTCCCAGGATTATTTGGACAGCTGTCATAAGGTTCTGCGGAATATGGGGGTAGTGGAGACCAATGGGGTCGACTTTTTTGCTTTTCGTCTATCAGGTTTCGCCAAGAAGTGGTGAAGTGATTTTTGTTTGGCTAGACCAGTTAGGTCACCTTCTTTGACTTGATATTAGTTCTCTCAGCTATTTATGGAGAATTTTCTCCCTATCACCAGGGGAGAGGATTTTCGGATGCAGTTTGAGCGCCTCGAGCAAGGTTCTATGACTATCACCCAGTATGAGATAGGGTTTTTTTGATTTGGCTCATCATGCTCTTCTTATAATCCCTATAGAGACACAGAGAGAGAGGAGGAGGTTTATTAAGGGATTCATTGAGCCTATTCAATTGCAGATGGCTAAGTAGACAGGGAGAGAGATTTCTTTTCGGGATGCGGCCAATGTGGCCAGGAGGGTTGAGTTGGATCTAGCTCAAGGGAGCAGTCAGGGGTCTAACAAAATGCCTTGTCATTATGGTAGATTCAGTGGTGCCTCATCTAGAAGTAGGGATTCTTTTGGTAGGGGCCATCCTCCCAGGCCGTTTCATTCAGCACTTCAGGCTTCTTATGGTGCTCTAGGTGGTCGTAGTTCTCATATGTAGTATTTAAATCATCTACCTTATAGTGCATCACCATATCTTATCAGTGCACCTCCACTCCAGATTTTTCAGGGTGGTCACTCAGGCCGTCAGGGTCAGTTTTAGGATCAACAGTCCCAGCAGTCGAGGACTTGTTATACTTGTGGCAATCCAAGGCACATTGTTATATTTTGCCCTCAAACATCAAGCAATTCTTAGCATCAGGGTTCTCGTGCCATGGTTCAGGCATCGGGTTTTCCACCTCCCACTCAACTAGCTAGGGGCAGGGGTCAGGCAGCTAGAGGTAGAAGTAGATATGTTAGAGGTAGAGGTTAGGCCGCTAGAGGTGGAGGCCAGCTAGTAAGAGGTTGTCCTAGGGATGCAGTTCAAAGTGGTGGGGCATAGCCCCGATGTTATGCTTTTCCATCCAGGCATGAGGCTGAGTCCTCCAATATTGTTATCATAGGTACTTTTTCGGTTTGTAGTAGAGATGCTTCAGTTCTGTTTCATCCAGGGTTATATACACATATGTGTCTTCTTATTTTGCTTCATATATGGTTGTGCCTCATGATTCTTTGAGTGCTTTCATATATATGTCTATGTCGGGGGTAATTCTATTATTGTAGACCATGTCTATCATTTGTGCATGGCGGTCATTGGGAGTCTTGAGACTAATGTAGACCTCCTACTCCTCGATATGGTTGATTTCAATGTTATTTTTGGGGATGTAGTGGTTGTCACCTTACCATGCTATATTGGACTGACATGCCAAGACTATGACCTTAGCGTTTCTGGGTTTGCCTCGATTGGAGTGGAGAGGGACTCCTGGTCATTCTATTAGTAGGGTTATTTCTTATATGAAGGCTCAACGTATGGTCGAGAAGGGGTGTTTGGCTTACTTGGAATATGTTCATGATTCTAGTGTTGAGGTTCCTTGTATGGATTATGTGCTAGTTGTTCCGAAGTTTCTAGAGGTACTTCTTGCAGACCTACTGGGGATGCCACCCGATAGGGATATTTACTTTTGTATTTATTTGGCTCTGGGCACTCACTATTCCACCATATCATATGTCCATGCCCGAGTTGAAAGAATTGAAGGAACAGTTGCAAGACTTGCTTGATAAGGGCTTTATCAGACCTAGTGTCTCGCCCTAGGATGCGTCAATGTTGTTTGTTAAGAATAAGGATGGGTCGATGAGGATGCGTATAGATTATCGGTAGTTGAACAAGATCACCATCAATAACAAGTATCCATTTTCGAGGATTGATGATTTGTTTGATCGGCTTCAGGGTGCCAAAGTGTTTTCGAAGATTGATTTGAGATCGAGCTACCACCAGTTGAGGATTAGGGCATCCGATGTCCCTAAGACGGCTTTTTACACTCGGTACAGGCATTACGAGTTTCTAGTTATGTCATTTGGGTTGACAAATACCCCAACAACATTTATGGATTTGATGAACCGAGTGTTCAGGCCGTATTTGGATTCCTTCGTGATTGCCTTCATTGATGATATTTTGATCTACTCCCGCATCCTAGAGGAGCATGAGCAGCATCTTCGAGTTGTTCTTTAGACTATGAGAGGCAGTCAGTTGTATGCTAAGTTTTTGAAGTGTGAGTTTTGGTTGAGTTCAGTTGCCTTCTTGGGTCACGTTGTATCAGCAGAGGGTATTCAGGTGGATCCGAAGAAGATAGAGGCAGTCAAGGACTGGCCTAGACCCGCATCATCTATAGAGATCCTGAGTTTCTTGATTTTGGTAGGTTACTATTGTCGGTTTGTGGAGGAATTTTCATCTATAGCAGCTCCGATGACCAGGTTAACCTAGAAGGGTGCCCAGTTCAGGTGGCCGTACGAGTGTGAGGCGAGCTTTCGGAAGCTCAAGTTAGCTTTGAGTTCGGCGCTGATATTGGTATTGCCCACAAGTTCAGGTCCATATACAGTATATTATGACGCAACTCATATTGGACTTGGTGAGGTATTGATGCAGGATGGTAAGGTTATAACTTATGCTTCACGACAGTTGAAGGTTTGTCACACCTCCTTTTTCGCTACTACACCCCGTGAAGGGTATAAATAAAGGAGTTTTTCCAATTAAAGGACCATAGAAACGGGATTCGTTTTATTAAAAGATTCAGAGTCGCCACTTAGGAGATTTATGGTGTCCCAATTCACCGGTTTGAATCTTGAATCGAGGAAAGGGTTTGACTCTGTATTACAATCGCGAATCAGAAATCCAGGTAAGGAATTCTGTTAACCCGGGAGAAGGTGTTAGGCATTCCGGGGTTCCGTGGTTCTAGCACGGTCGCTCAATTATTGTATTCGGCTTAATTATTTGATTTTAAAGAATTATGAACCTATGTGAAAATTTTAGCTTTAACCGCTTTTATTCTTTTTTTAGAGAAAATTGCAACGTTATTAAAATACGTCTCGAACCGCGTCACATAAATGCACCCATGGTCTTTGACATATTTTAATATCGTTGAGATTTGTATTTAGGTCATATAAATGTGCACCCGAATTTAGGAAAGTAGATTATTAAAATACGCGCCTAAAGAAACTACGCGTTTGCACTTTGCGAGGGCCATGGAATTTGCTAAATGGCATGCCTTGAATTTTAAGTGTTAAGTTAAAGCTAATTAAAACGAGGGCCACGAGTTATGGTTTTTTTTTTGTAAAGGGAAGGTACGACTTAATTGTTAAAACTAAAAGACATAGCGTAAAATAAAACCTTTCAAAATTTTCTTTCCCCACACGTTACTTTGCAAATCACAACTAAACAGAAATTGAAATTGATTTATCTAAATCATCATCACATACCCAAAATGCCTTACACAGATTATTTACCAAAAACTTAAACTTTTTTTTTTACATGTAACTTTAACGAGAGAATGACACGAACACATGAGTAAGAGAAATCTTCTAATTAACCAAGAAATCAATCAATTAAAACGAAAGCTCAACAAAGAGTGCATGAACTTCACAAGACAAAAGCAGGTATTAATAAGCACTATAATGGAATAAAATGAAAGTGAAACATGAACCTTTCTTTTTCAAGCTTTATGAATATGCCAAATAGGAACCTCCAGTCGGCTTACAAAGAAAAGTGAGAAGATATGCCGATAATATTGAAATTAAAATCTTACTGCGCCGGAAACCTCGTCATGAACTGGAAAAGGACCTCTCGAACTCCGCTTTAAACTCTGGCTAAAAATATTGGATCTTCACTATTGGTTTTGGACTGTAACCCATCAAGCTTCAGACGCGATTTTTATGTCCATTTGGGGTGGTGTTTCGATGGTCTAAGGGATGAGCTAAGGTGATGTTACTGGTGTTTCACGGTGGTTTCAAGCCATGGCTGCTGGTTTACCAGACTCCGACGGAGGTGGGGCTGTGGTTGTTTGGACAGAAAAACGTGTTATGAAGAAAACGTGCAGGGAATGGGGGTTTCATCGAAGAAGACGACGTAAATGGGGGGTCGTACTGTTCTTGCGGCTGATCTTGGTTTAAGGTATATATTTTTGTGTACTTGTCAATTAGTACCTAGGTCCTTTTGTGTTAAGTCCTTATGGTCTTTTTATTTATTTAGTTTATCCTAAAAAAAGTCTAGAAGGGTCCCTATACTACACAATGACTTTTTTTTTAGAAAAGATAAAAATACTACACAATGCCAAAACTAATCCTAATTAACTAAACTAAACATGAAACTATTTTTGTATTTTCGAATTTATATAAAGATAAAAATAAGGTACTATTTTTTGTATTGTTTTTAAAATTTATGAAAAATACATAAACTAAAATACTTTTTTTGTAATTTTCATTTTTCTTGTGCTAAAATAAAGTAAAAGCGTCAAAATTAATTGAAATAGCGCTATTAGGCCTAAATTAAATATTTACATGCTAAGATACGAAAAATCTTGGGGAGGGTCAAAAATCACATGTCTACAAGGTTCACGAGAAGAATTATCCAATTCATAATTTGGAGCTAACAGCCATTGTTCACTCGCTGAAAATTTGGAGGCATTATTTATATGGCGTGTCATGTGAGGTGTTCACGGATCACAAAAGTCTACAATACTTGTTCAAGCAGAAGGAACTAAATTTGAGGTAGAGGAGGTGGTTGGAGCTATTAAAAGACTATGATATCACCGTCTTGTATCATATGGGGAAGGCCAATATGGTGGTCGATGCTTTGAGTAGGAAGTTGGCAAGTATGGGTAGCTTTGCGTATATTCTAGTTGGTGAGAAACCGCTTACTTTAGATGTTCAGGCCTTGTCCAATCAGTTCTTGGGGTTGGATGTCTCTGATCCTAGCCGTGTTTTAGCTTGTATGGTCGCTCAGTCTTTATTATTTGAGTGTATCAGGGATTGACAGTATGATGATCCTCATTTACTAGTCCTTAGGGACATAGTGCGGCACGGTGGTGCCAAGCAGGTTACAGATAGAGGCGATGGAGTTTTGAGGATGCAGCATCGAATTTGTGTGCCTAATGTGGATGGACTTCATGAGTTGATTCTAGAGGAGGCCCAAAGTTCCCAGTATTCTATTCATCCAGGTACCGCCAAGATGTATCAGGATTTGCGACAACATTATTAGTGGAGAATAATGAAGAAGGATATTGTGTCATATGTAGCTCGGTGTTTGAATTGTCAGCAAGTAAAGTACGAGCATCAGAGACACAGTGGTTTGTTTTAGAAAATTGAGAATCCTGAGTGGAAGTGAGAGCGTATCACTATGGACTTCGTTGTTGGACTCCCACAGACTCAGAGGAAGTTCGATGCGGTATGGGTTATTGTTGATAGGCTGACTAAGTCAATGCATTTCATCCATGTGGCAGTTTCCTATTCTTCGGAGTGGTTAGCTGAGATCTATATTCGGGAGATTATTTGTCTTCATGGTGTGCCCGTGTCCATCATTTCTGACCAAGGTACGCAGTTTACCTTGCATTTCTGGAGGGCAATTCAGCGTGAGTTGGGTACACGGGTCGAGTTGAGCACATCATTTCATCCTCAGACAGACGGACAGTCCGAGCGTACTATTTAGATTTTGGAGGATATGCTTCGTGCCTATGTTATTGACTATTGAGGTTCGTGGGATTAGTTCTTGCCATTATCTTATTTTGCTTACAACAACAATTATCAGTCGAGCATCCAGATGTGTCACGACCCAAAAATCCCTCCAAAGAAGTCGTGATGGCGCCTAGTCTCTAAACTAGGTAAGCCTAACATTAACTAGAATAACATTGATACTTATTAACTCAGAAAGAAATTTCTCAAAATAATTTGTCATTCCCAAAACCGGTAGTACAAGTCACAAGCCTTTCTAAGAGTAGTTATACAATATAATTACATCACTGTTCCGAAACAAAGGGGACAAATGGAAATAAGTACAATTGAAGGTGACTCTGAGGACTGCGAACGCTATAGCAGGTTTACCTTGAGTCTCCACCGCAACGAATAGCTACCATCGATCAAATGCCTGAATCTGTACACAAAAATATACAGAAGTGTAGTATCAGCACAACCGACCCCATGTGCTGGTAAGTGTCAAGCCTACCCCGGCGAAGTGGTGACGAGGCTAGGACCAGACACTCACATAAACCTGTGCAGTTTATAGTGTACAAAATAATAGGAAGCAAATAACAATAAGGGCAACAATGATCACCCCGTGATATAAATAGCAGGTAACAAGAACACCACAATTGCTTCTCAACAAATAATAAATACAATTGCAATCAATTAATCCAGTCCTTCAAATATAAATCTTTCGCCTATAAATCCTTCAAGGAATAATCTCTAAGATAATATGATTTTCAATAAATATATTTCGAATATATTTCCTTCAAATAATTATCTTCCAAGTAAGCATCTTTCGAATATAATTCTTTCGGATAAAGGTCATCGTGTGACGCCTCATTTTATAATCATAAATAATATAGGTCTCAGCCTACTTTTATATTATCACGTCACCTCGTTCCCACATATTTCTGTCTCATATTGCACAAAAATATCCTCATATTATTCAGTTCACAGGTTCCATAACCCAATACAATGAAGAATGTTCAAGAAGACCCATTCACTTAACATAAAGTAGAGTACATCTCCCAACCCAAATGAAAATCAATAAGAAAAGATGATGTTATTTTTAGAAATCATTTGATTTACAAAATACCCTTTTCAATTGAATTACAATATCGAATGAATTATTACCTTTAATACGAGAAATCAATTGAGTTAAAAATGTGACAATTGCCAAAATTTGGAGTTTTGAACACAAACAAATAAATAAGGCGAGGTATTGTAAACACTATGGATTCCAACAAAAAGGATCACAACAGTAAAGGGACCTAAACAGTTAATACACTTGAATTGTTAATAACAAGTAAACACATCAACAGAGAGTAAGAAAACAACAGTTGCACGGCATCATCCTTCGTGCTTTTACTCTCGTTCTCACCAAATCAATCATATGAAGTACACGATATTTTCCTTCGTGCTTTACCTCACATAATGATGGCACGGAATGATCCTTCGTGCGTTAACACTCATATCATGGCACGGAATGAACCTTCGTACATTAACATTTATATCATGGTACGGAATGACCCTTCGTGCATTAATATTTATATCATGGAACGGAATGACCCTTCGTGTATTAACATTTATATCATAGCACAGAATGAACCTTCGTACATTAACATTTATATCATGGCACGGAATGACCCTTCGTGCATTAACATTTATATCATGGCACGGAATGACCCTTCGTGCTTTACACTCTTTCCTCACAAACAACAATACACGGCATCACCCTTCGTGCTTTATCACTCTTCCTCACCCAAGCAACAATCACAAATAATGGGGCGAGGGAATAGACAAGATTAAATTAGGAATCCCGACAAAGGAACAATAAGTAAACAATTTAAATTTCGGCAAGGGAACAACATTAATAATAAATAATCAAACAATATATAATTGAAAAATAGATGTGAATATTTGGATTAATTAAGGTTTTGGGTGTGCATGGACCCACTGCATATAAAATATTTTTCATATTGCTTTTTCCTCATTTAGAATTTTATGTGCTTACAATAGTATTTGTTCATATTGTGTTTTTTTCTTTTTACCTCCTCTGCTAAATTATGATATTAATAATTTCTTGGACATAAGATATCGTACAATTTTGACAAAGTACACTATAAGGTACCAACATAAATAGTTAATTTACAATTCTATATTAATCAGGTAAATAATTTTCTTTCATAGATCAAAAAAATTAAAAATTATTGATAATAAATCATATCGACTGATGATGGAATTTCTGATATAGAAACTAAGATGAAGCATTGAAATGAATTGACCACCACTAATAGCGTAAAGCTACGTTTTATTGTTTTTGTAAATTACAAGTTTAAAACAAGGAAAACCAATAAGAGAACAATTTGTGCGTACATTTGCTATGTACCAAGATATCAACAACTGCTCTTTATTATATTTTCTGGCAAATGGTGGTACAATTATTTGTTCAGCTTCAAAGATCTTCAACTAAGTTCTCATAAGCATCAAATAAGAATACAACAATTTAAGCAATTTAGGACTCACGGTCATACTCGACTCCCAACGTATAGATACTCATTATCATGCCTATACGTCGGACACACTCAACTCCTATTCCCTCAAGTTAGGGTAGACCAAACACTTACCTCACTTTGCATCCAATTCAAAATTCCAACAAACCTTTGCCTCGCGAATTCGTCTGAAGCTTCAAATCAGCGCCCAGTTCTGTATGCAATGTAACCTGCTGTAGTATAGACTAGAGCCATCATAAGAGTTCGTATTATATTTTTGATGAGACTGTTCCCAAAATCAGCCATCTTTGGTGTCTCTTCAGCAAGCCAACTTCAAGAAGGAAAAGAAATTGGAGGAGAAGAGAGAGTTGGTGGAAAATAAGTGGGGTGCTTTTGGAAAGGAAATCGGGGCAAATAAAAGGCAGGGATATTGTTGTATTTAATACTAGTAAAAGATTCATCAGTAAAATAATAGTACTTGTATAATAAAGTAATACTCCACTGAATTAGTGATCCACAAAGAATAGTATATTATTCTGAAGAAATAAACGAGTAGGCAATGGGAAAATACAATTAAAAAGATGAGCAGAAAGATGAAAGAAGGAGAAGTATGTCGTTGAGAACCATCCTCTTTTGCTTTTGCATTATTATCCCAGTGTCCATTTTGCAACTTGGCTTAGACTTAGGACTTTCCTTAGACCTCATATCACTTATAATATGCTTCGTACACTTGCGACCATATCCAATTGGTATTCATAATAGTAATATACCTCTTCCACATATAAAATAATATAATTAGAACACGTCAACTTTCTTATTTCGCCAAAACACGCCGAATTGTCCTGTGGACTTTCAAATCTAAATTCGGACACACGTCTAAGTCCTAAATCACCATACGAAGCTATTAACATCGTTAACATTCTGTTTTGGGATCGTTTACTCAAAAGTCAACTCCCCGATCAACTCTTTCTATTTGAACTTCAAAGATAAGATTTGTTTTTTTTTTCTTCTTTAAATTTAACTCTAAATCTTACGAATACCAAACTTGACCATACATGTGGGTCGTGATGCATACTACGAAGCTTCTCAAGGTCTTATGCCGTTGAACGGAAATGCGAATTCTTAAAACAAAAATTTGGGTCGTTACTAGATGGCTCCCTCTGAGGCATTATATGGTAGGCGGTGTCGGTCGCCAATTGGGTGGTTTGAGTCGGGGGAGGCTCAGTTGTTGGGAACAGATCTAGTATAGGATGCCTTAGACAAGGTTAAGATCATTTAGGGTAGGCTTCGTACGGCTCAGTCCAAGCAAAAGAGTTATGTCGACCGTAAGGTTCGTGATGTTGCATTCATAGTTGGAGAGCGAGTGTTGTTTTGGGTGTCGCCCATGAAGGGCGTGATGAGATTTGTAAAGAAGAGCAAGCTAAGCCCTAGGTTCATCGCGTCTTTTGAGATTCTTGATCGAGTGGAAGAGGTGGCTTGCGGGTTTATGTTGCCACCGAGTTTATCTGCAGTGCATCCAGTGTTTCATGTGTCCATACTTCGAAAGTATCACGGTGATAAATCCCAGTGTTAGACTTCAGCACTGTCCAGTTGGAAAAGGACTTGACCTCTGAGTAGGAGCCGGTAGCTATTCTAGACCGGCAGGTTCGTCAGTTGAGATTAAAAAATTTTCCTTCAGTTCGTGTGCAGTGGAGAGGTCAGCTTGTTGAGACAGCGATCAGGGAGTCCGAGTCCAATATGCGGAGCATATATCCCCATATTTTCATCTATTCAGGTACTTTTCTATGTCCATTCGAGGACGAATAATTATTTTAGAGGTGGAGAATGTGATGACCCAAAGGGTCATCTTTTGTTTTAGAATACGAATCCGTGTTCTGAGGCCTTGAAAACCTTTTTTTCTTTTTCCTCGATTTGCATACGCAGTCCGAACGCATTTTCGGAAAGCTTTTATGTGAAATTTAAGAAAACTGTTGAATTTGGCATTTAAAATTGGTTAAAGTTGACTTCGGTCAATATTTTTAATAAACGGACCCGGACCCGTAATTTGACGGTTCTGTAGGGTCCGTAATAAAATATAGGACTAGGCCGTATGTACGGAATCGAATTTTGTGGTCCCTAGCCCGAGAAGAATTTTTAAAGAAAATTATTTTGCTTGAAAATATATGGACTTTTGGAAATGAAATGGTATGTGATATTGATGGTATCGGGTCTGTAATTTGGTTTCGGAGAATGGTATAGGTTTGATATAGTATTTAAGTTGTATATATGGAATTTGGTGAAAACAGAAGAGATTTAATATAAGTCGGACCCTTGGTTGAGAAAATAGAAATTTTAAACTATCTTAAGAAAATCATGAGTTTTGGTGTTAAATTCGTTGTTTAAGATGTTATTTTGGCAATTTGATCGCACGAGCAAGTCTGTATGATATTTTTAGACTTGCATGCATGTTTGGTTTGGAGCCCCGAGGGATCGGGTGAGTTTTAATAGGCCACGGAGTGTTTTGGGACTTAGAAAAATTTCTATTGCAGTTGGCGTTTTGTTGCAGGCACTGATCTCGCAATTGCAAGCCTCTAAGGCTTGGCAATTGCGATCGTAATTGCAAAGATCCTGTGGCCAGCATTGGTCCGCAATTTCGAACTAGCCGCTAACGGTACCAATACACACTATCCACAACCACTACATAGCCTGAACATGAGAACTCACAGTCATTCTTCGAAGATATTCTAAAATTCTCATGTGCCATCAAACACACTCAGATTCTCCTTTGCATTTGCGAAGTCAATAGGAAGTCAACCTTTGCAATTGAGACTAATTGTTCGCAATTGCGACAACATCAGGCATTGCATCAGGTTCGCATTTGCGAAGTCTGTCTCCCAATTGCGAAGCTCCTGTCACAAATACAACATCTGCAGCTGAGTAAAATGGGTCTTGGACGGGATTTTCACTTCATTCTTCAAAATGTTAAAACCTAAACTCCTAAGGGCTATTTTCCAAGAGCAAATTCTTCCCCAAATCATAGGTTAATGAATCTTAACTCTTTTTCTTCAATCTATTTTATTTTTTTACATGATTTTACTTCAAAATCTAGAGTTTTTCATTGGTAATTGAGTGTTCTTGGGTTGAAATTAGGATTTTTAAATTTTGGGGATTTGGACCTCAAATTGAATTCGGATTTCAAAACCAATTACATATTTGGGTTCGTGTGTGAATGTGTAATCGGTTTTTTATTTGAACTTCGAGTTTTGAGTTTGACGTATAGGCAAGGTGACGAGTATCTATGTGTTGATGTTGAGCATGCAAGTGGGTCCTATATTGTGACTGTTATGTCTCTTATCACGTACTATTCATGCTTAAAATAACGCTTCTCTATGTTAAGTAATTTTTATGATATTATAGAGTATTTGATCATTGTTGAGTATTGACTCAAGTTGAGAATCACTTTGTAAAGTTAACTGTTGAAACGAGATTGGTTATAGTTGATTCCCGTGTCAAGATGTTATTGTCTCTATTGTTGATTCCCTTGTCGAGATGTTATTGTTTCTATTTTTGATTCCCATGCCGGGACATATTGTTTCTATTGTTTGGGTGAGGAAGAGTGTAAAGTACGAAGGGTGATGTCGTGCATGATATTGTGAGTGAGTGTTAATGCACGAAGGCTGATGTCGTGTCGATATTATAAGTGTTAATGCACGAAGGGTGATGATGTGTCATGATTTGAGAGTTAATGCACAAAGGGTGATGTTGTGCCATAATTATGAGAGTTAAAGCACGAAGGATAATGTCATGCCATTTCTGTTGTTTATATGGTGAGAACGAGAGTAAAAGCACGAAGGGTGATGTCGTGCATGTGTTACTGTTTCATTATCCTTGTTGATACAAATGTGGTGTTCATTATGTTTCTCTGCTGAATTACTGATAGGATTTGATATTTCCCGTAACATGTTCTCTTTTCCCCATATTTATCTGTCATTTTCTATTATTATTGTTCTGCTCGTATATGATTTAACTACACAGATTTATATGATTTTCGAGTCCTAGCCTCATCACTACTTTGCCGAGGTTAGGCTCGACACTTATCAGTACATGGGGCGGTTGTACTGATACTTCACTCTGCACTTTTTGTGCAGATTTCGGTGTCGGACCCTGTTAGTAGCTTGAGATTGCTGCCTTCAATCCAGGGAGACCAAGGTAGATCTGTTGGCGTTCATAGAGCCTGAAGTCCCCTTACCCCGCGTTAGTTTCTTCTGTCTCTTCTATTTCAAGAACAGTTGTACTCCTTTCAGACTTATATTTGTAGTAAATCTTTGTTGTTCGTGGATTGTGACACCAGATCTATGGGGTAGTTATGTACTTGAGTTGTGGCACTGTTATATCATTTTCGCATTTCTTAATTATTTTGTTTTAACTGTTATCTGTCATGTTAGGTTAATAATAATGGTATTAAAACTGAAATAGTTGGTTTGCCTAACTTTCACAAGTATGCGCCATCACGATTCTCAAAAGTGGGAAATCCAGAATTGGGATTCAAAGGTTCTAAAAGGTTTTTATGATGATTTCGGACTTGGGCGTATGTCCGAATCGGGTTTTGGAAGATCCGGGAACGTTTTGACACCTATTGTTGAAGTTAGCATTTTTGGAAGAATTTCATAAGTTTGGGTTGAAGTGCATTTTAGTATTATCAATGTCCGTTTGGGGCTCCGAGTCTGGGAATAGCTTCGTATGGTGATTTTGGTATTGGAAGCGCAATCGGAAGTGAATTCGGAGGTTTGTAGGTCATTTTAGAGTCATTTGACTAAAGATAGAAATTTGAAGGTTTTTGAGAAGTTTGACCGGAAGTGGACTTTTTGATATCGAGGTCGAATTTCGATTCTGGAAGTTGGAGTAGGTCTGTAATGTCGAATATGACTCGTGTACAAAATTTAAGGTCAATCGGACGTGATTTAATAGGTTTCGGCATCGAATGTAGAAGTTTGAAGTTTTAAAGTTCATAAATTTCGAATTAGGGTTTGATTCATGGTTTCGGCGTTGTTTGAGGTAATTTGAGGCCTCAAGCAGGTCAACATTATGTTTTGAGAGTGGTTGATGTGATTGTACGGGGTCTCGGGGACCTCGAGTGGATTCTGAATGATTAACGGATCAAATTTGGAAATTTGATGAAGGATTGAAGCAGTTGGTATCTGGTGTAACTGCACCTGCGAGGTTTTGGTTGTAGGTGCGGAGCCGCAAAAACGACCATGAGGGTCTTAGATGTAACTTTGGCTGGGAGTGTTGGGACCACAGATGCGGTCGCCCGCCGCAGAAGTGGGACCGCACCTACGGTGAAGGAGGCGCAAATGCGAAGTGGAGGGGTTAGAGGAGGATCGCAGAAGCGGGCCATGTGCCGCACCTGCGGAACTGCAGAAGCGGTCAAGTGACCACAGGTGCGGAAGTACTGGAGGCCGTGAATTCTTTAAAAATCGGGATTTGGCCCATTATCCTTCATTTTTCTTCTTGGTTGCGCGATTTTGGAGCCTTTGGAGAGATGGATTTCATCATCAAATATGAGGTAAGTTAATTCCACCCCTTGTGAGTTAAACACATGGTGTTATTACGGACTAAAGTATGAAAATTGTGTCACGACCCCAAACCCAATCGCGATGGCGCCCAGCACACTACTAGGCAAGCCCGACCATTTATAACAATTACCCCAATTATTTCAACAAGTAAAGATAAAGCTATTTAAGTCAAAGTCTGAAATAATGATAAAAATATGGAAAATCTGGCAAAATACCGAAACAGCCCAACTAGGACCCGGTGTCACGATGATGAGTCTCTAATGACAGAATAATATCATACTACAAAGTTCTGTCTAACACTGATAATGCGAAAGTAAAGGATAAAGATAGAGGGGAGAATCATCGGCTGCGAACGTCGTGCAGCTACCTCAAATACTCCCGAAAAGAACTCTGGATCAACTAGAATCACACAGCTTGAGACTGCCCTGGATCTGCACACAAGGTGCAGGGAGTAAAGTGAGTACTTCCAACTCAGTGGTAATAAATGTGAATAACACTGAAAGTATAAAATCCCAAAAGGGCACAAATAATGTTATCTTAAGCAGTAAACCAAATAACAGTAGAATTCATGAAAACATAGCAAAACATTCTCTTGAAAGGAATCAAATAAACAAGATTACACAAGTAAGGTCAGCCATTGTTACCTGACCGGTCAGCCATTGTTACCTGACCAAAGTGTGTTTCAGTGTCATTGTTACCACTAGTCAGTCATTGTTACCTGACTGGTCAGTCATTGTTACCTGATCGAAACATGTATGACAGTGTCATTGTTACCACTGTTCATTTCAAAGGGGTACCCCGCGCTCAGTGTGGGTGTGCAGACTCCGAAGGGGCTCCTTCAGCCCAAGCGCTATCAATAAGGCCTGAAAGCCTGAATAATATCAACACGAGGCCTGAAAGCCTGCTCTCAATATGCTCGAGGCCTGAAATCCTCCTCACATAACACTCGAGGACTGAAAGCCTCCTCACATATCACTCGATTCCTGAAAGCCTCCTCACATCACTCCTCATGCCCTCACATATGGCCCTCGGCCTCAATCAGTCCAAAAATAGTCAAAAAGCCCCTCGGGCATCAGTAAAACAATAATACTCAGCTCAAATGATAGTTCAAATATCAGTTAAAACTCCAAGTTTGAGTAAAATATAGCTGAGTTCATAAAATAGTGTAAATCACACGAACTGAGTTCAAATAATATTTCAAATAGTGAGGGAAACAGCGATGATAGTTCATAAAGAGTTCAAACAATCGGCAATAAGCCCCAAGTATGGCAATGAGCCCAAGTCATAATGATAACAACAAATCATTTGCAAATACGCGGTAAAAACCAACAACCGGGATGGACCAAGTCACGATCCCCAATGGTGCTCTACCCCACGCTCAGGTCCAGCGTGCAAGTCACCTCAATACAGCACTAAGATGTGCAAATCCAGGATTTTAAACCCTCAGAATATCATTCACAAGTATTACTCACCTCTAGCCGTCCGATAATCTAGCTCGCCAAGGCTTTCCCTCTCAAATATACCTCCTCGCGTATAGAATCTGATCAAAACCATAAGGGATACGTCACAATAGGCCAATAAACCATAACCCAATCGGAAAGACTCGAAAAACAACAAAAACCACGAAGTTGGCTAAAGCCCGAGCCCCGGGCCCACTTCTCAAAAAATTAAGAAATTTACATTTCCGAAATCCTCGTCTCACCACGAGTCCGTACATATAAAATACACAAGAATCGGAGTCCATTTGGCCCCTCAAATCGTCACTTTAGACTCTCTTAGGCTTCAAGCCATAACCTCCATTTTTACCCTTTGATTCCTCCAATTTTCAGTGTTTAATCCTTGTTTTTATACCATAACAACATTATTTGAGGCTGCAAGTTCATACTTGATGGAATCTCCTTCGAAATCTCTCCAAATCGCCCAAAATCGCCTCTTTCCAAAGTCCCAAAATGTTTTCTCACTTCTGAAATTCGAAGACACTGTTTCATTAAACCCTTCTGATATTTTTCGCTTTTGCGGTCCCGCTACCGCTTTTGAGGGACCGCTTCTGCGGCTTTAGACCGCTTCTGTGGTTTCATTTAATCCACTACGACCGCTTCCGCGGTCTTAAATCGCTTTTGCGATAGCTGCCTCTGCGATCCACTTGACCGCTTCTGCGGTCTCATCAAAATCCCAGGACCGCTTCTGCGGTGTCCGCTTTTGCGGAAATGCCAGCCCCTCACCTAAACCGCTTTTGCGATCGCCCAGCCGCATCTGCAGAACCGCTCCTGCGGTCCTTTTTCCGCAGATGCGGAAATACCAGGAGCCTCAAATACAGACCTGTTGCCAAACTTCAAAATTCCTGTTTAACCTTCCGAAATCACCCCGAGGCCCCCGGGACCTCAACCAAAAGCACCAACACATCCAACAACCTTATACAAACTAGTTCCAATCCTCGAAACACGTCAAACAACGCTAAAACCAATAAATTACATTGGATTCAAGCCTAGCTTTTATCAAAACTTCCGAAATGCGCATTCAACCAAACACCCGACCAAACAACGTCCGAATGACCTGAAATTTGCAGACATATCCAAAATCACCTAACGAAGCTACTGAAACTCTCGGAATTCCATTCCGACCCTCGGATCAAAATCTCACCTACCAACCGGAATTCGCCAAAATTCAAACTTCGCCAATTCAAGCTTAATTCTACATCGGACTTTCGAATTCAATTTCGATCATACTCCTAAGTCACAAATCACCTCCCGAAGCTAATCGAACCACCAGAATTCACATCCGAGCCATCTAACCACATAGTCAACTTCCGGTTGACTTTTTTCTATAACAAGCTTCCTTCTAAGAGGCTATGTGCTTTATTTTCAACCAAAACCAATTCAATTACACCCGATCGACTCTAATACTGATATTGAGACATGAAGCAACACAATAAGAGGGAAACGGGGTGGTAACTCACGTGACGACGGGCCGGGTCGTCACAAAATTGGTAGAAACTTGGGGTTTGAGGAAAACACTAGAAAATTCGTATTCTTGGATTTTGACCACTATTTTGGACATGAAATTGAGAGTAAATTATATATTGGAATTCGTGAGGTTATGGGTAAATTTTATCTTCAAAAAATTTCGGAATCCGGGCACATCGGCCAGAGGGAATTTTTGTCAACTTTTTGATCGGGGTTAGGAATTGTTATAAATTGGATTATTATGTGCAATTGATCATATATTAATGGATTTTCATAATTAATGGCTAGTTTTGGAGCGTTGCAATTTGATTCTTCGAAAGGGTGTGGAATGCCGGTTATGCAACTTCGGAGCGAGGTGAGTCTTATTTCTAACCTTGTAAGAAGGAATTGCCCCCATAGGCGAGTTAATTAGTTATGTGCTCCTATTTGTGGGGGGGCTACGTACGCACGAGGTGATGAGAGTCCGTGCGTAGCTACTATTATGCTTAAGTCTAGGTAGTTGCAGCGCCCCATTTTTCCTCGCGGGGTCAGGGTTTTGACATTCATCGAGAACAACTCGTTTCTTTTTGGATTTGGGTATTTGAAGAGTCACCACCTAACGGATTATGGTAGGAACCTAGAGCGGTTAACTCATGTAATTAGTTTGCATCACCAAAGATTAGGGTAAGGGCTCAAAATAACCTTGAGAGGAAGGTGTTAGGCACCCTCGCGGTCCACAACGGTGGCTCTCGGCCGAACTTAAACTATATTAGTCTTTAGCAAGTAAACAATTTCAATAGATATTCGCAAATAAGAGCATGTTTTTACATCCTAAACACAGGTAGATTCAGGTAATGGGTATGTAAAGAAAAGTAAATTCGTTTAAACAACTGCAGTTGGGAAAGAGGGGTCCTAGATTGGTTAGCCTACAGGATCATACCCACACAATGCCCGGTAATCACTCCTCAATGAGGGGCTACACGTAACATTCGCGCATAGTCATAATATCCTTACTACCCAATTCCCTTCCCTTGATCGTAGCCTAGAGCGTTGTAGCAACTTTGAAAGATATCCTATGCGTGCACTACTTGTCTCTTCCTTGTGGCCCTAGAGGTATTTAGGACCTCTAATTTAGGTAGCTCTAGACCATCCTAAGGTACTTAAAGGAGAAAAATCTAGGTATCAACCAAAAAAATTTAGGACTGCATTAAAGACGGAACAATTAAAAGCTCACATTTTTACCTCCACAAATAGAACAAGTAAGTGCACGTCTCAAACAATAGTTTTTAGATATTTAAGAGGAAATCTAGAACAGGATATCTAGGTGAATAGAGAATATACAATATTGAGTTAAGACCAAAGTGTCAAAGACCTATGCAGTTGCCTACTAATTTTTAAAATTGTTGGATACGGGCAGTCATAAATAACAAGGCATAGTTTTGCAATTTGCAGAATTTTAGTCGCCCTACAGGCTTGCCTAGGTGTATAATAGTGATGTCCTATGAGCATGGTATCTAATCATTAATCAGAAATGCAGTAACCCAGTAAACAATTTTAAACGGTAAATTTGGATCCTATAGGGATGCTTTCTAGTGATGTTAACTAACACGGTGTTGAAGAGATGAGTAGGTTAGTTAATTAAACTGATTCATAATCTATAAGCATGAGTTAAACTGATTTTAGGCCTAGCTAAAACTGACTTTTGGATCCTATATGCATGATTTCTATAATTAAAGTTGATTCAGATCCTATAGGCATGTCTTCCAATTATAGTTGAATCAGATCCTATAGGCATGGCTGCTAATTGTGTAAAAGTAAAGCAAGCAGAATTTATTTGAACCAAGCAGATCCTATAGGCATATTATCTAACAAACACATTTGAACCAAATGAACTCCTATAGGCATGTCATCTAATAAAACACATTTGAACCAAATGATCCCCTATAGGCATGTCATCTAACAAAACACATTTGAATCAAAATAGACCCTATAGACATGTTATTTACCCAACTTTACCCACAGTATTTAATGACCCTCCCTTTCACTAGTTACCCAAATATTTATTTACAATAATTATTACAGACCAATGATTGAATAAAATTACATAAATAGAATAGAAGTTAAGTTATAGGGATCCTGAAGCAGGCCCAAAGCAATCCTGGTGTACCAAGCCTTCACTAGTTTCAAATGCCCAAAGTTTCATAGCCCAATTAATGTCTAGGTGCGTCAGAGTTCCCTAAGGATATCAAGGATACTGGGCAGTGCTCACACCCAGACTTTCCTCAAACAAAGACTGATTATGTGCAGTGTGGAAGTGTCAGCCCTGATATGCCAGAGTTCAGAGAGATCCCAGGGATCTCTAAGCAGTACACATACCAGAGGGGCAGAACTTAATAACCTAAGAATAAGTGAGAGTGCTTGAAAGAGTTTTGGTAAACAGTAGCACGGGGCCTCAAGAGTGAAAAGATTTTTCTGAAAACAGTACTAGTTTAGGTGGTAAAACAGTTTGAGAAGAACATGAAGAACATTTTTGAAAATCAGAGTTCAAGTCACAGAACACACAGTTTCAGAAACATTTTAGGCAAACAGACTATACATAGAAGGAGAGAGGGGTTAGGGGACACATAGAATACAACCTAGTGCATAAGCAAACAGATACACAAATGAGGTTGTGGAATTTACAAGTTAATTACAAAGACTACAATAAAGACATGTTGATAACACATAAGTTTCAGACACACAATCGGAATACTTTGTAAGGCTAGATGCCTTAACAGGATCTTATTAGTAAAAATAGAATAGGTAAGACTGACTAGGCAAGCACTTTATGAGGCATTCAAAATTTAAAAATACTAATCACATATAAAACAATCAGGATGTAGACATGATGGGTGAGACAGTAAACAAAAAATGTAGCTTGGACATACTAGTGAACAAACATGACTCATGGAATTATCTAAAAACAGGATTGGCATGCTAAACAATAAACAGATCCCTATGGGTAAATATACTAGTCATAGCTTTTTAACAGAACAAACTCCAATCATGCTAAGTGATACAGTAGTTAGGCGGTATAATCTAGGCATGCTGATTACACATTGAGCACATGATATAGTAAATAGAACTGGAAATCACAACTAATGAGCTGCAGCAACAAGGAAAACACATAGTTTTTAGAATGGCAATTGAATCAGGACATACCAGTTAAGGAGAGAATACAGAGTACAGAGCAGAGATGGTGCAAACAGCTAGCCTTGGCTTACAGCCAGCTGGATTAGTGAGAATTACAAGTAACAGAAGGGAATAGAGAGTCTTTGAGAGAGTGAGAGTATAGATGAACTAGTGTTCGTCCCAAAAGTTAGAATGGGGAGATTATATAGCACTTAGCAGGGTAAAACAAATAAGGCAAAGAATAATTAAGAGTTCCAAATAAGGTATGCAAGTAAACTTAAATAGTTAATTGGGGCTAAACCCAATCAAACAATTCAGCAGCATACGGAAAGCACCCCTTAAATTAGGGAGAATCAATTACCAGCCAAGTTCAGGTTCAATAAGGTAAATAAATCAATCAAAGACCCTCTAGAAGTCGGTTAAAGCAATTGAATCGCACAAGTCAAGCTAATAAACCAATTAAGGCAAGCAGTACCAGTCATGAATCACAAATAAGGAAAGAAATCACAGAGAAGTACCAATTTCGGCAAAAATATAATTTGAACCCTGATTAGGCAAATAAAATCGGTCAATCCAAACACCCTCTTAGTTGACAAAACTAAAGAATAATAGGTGAAATATTGAAATCATCATATGAAGTAATCAAAAAACCTAGGGATTAAAAGATAGATACAAAAAATCGGTCGAACAAGTAAAGAGAACCACAGTCAAATACTTAAGAAATTTAGTAGAAAACTTAAAGGGATGAAACCCTAGTTGGAAAACACTTGAAGAAGAAAACTTGAAGGCATGACAATATCCAGAGATTCGAACAAACAGAAGTCATAGAAGTCAAAACCTGAAATATTGTAGTGTTTAAAAATCAGTCAGTAGTAAAGGAGTAAAAGAACCTAGAAGAGTAGCCATGAAATTTTGCTTCAGATACCTAGAGGTTCGACCAACAAACATCAAGAAAACAAACCCTAATGTAACAAAAATATTCAGACATAGATTATCTAGTAAATAAGTAAAGGAACTTATAGAAAAATCAACGATGAACTCAGGATCGTTCCAAATCTACAGAGATCTGAACCGATTCAAGTCCAAACATTGGGTTTCTTGAAGAAAAGAGAAAGGGTAAGAGAATCTGGGTTTTGAATCAAGGATTTGAACTGTAGAACTTCGATAGAAATTACTCATAAGCCATGGACAAACTCTTGAAGAACCTTAAACGAGATTTGGACCATATCCCTTCGAGATCTTTCCACACAAAAAAACACACAATCGAACAACCAGGGAGATAGGAGACAAGTAGAGGCTTCGTACAGCTATACGACGCCATAGATCGAACAGGAATTCAAGGGATTAGGGCTGATTTTGGGTGACGGCGATTAGGGTTAAGGGTTAGTCTCAGAGAGAACCAGAGAGGAGGCGATTCGAGGGCGGCTGTATGGAGGAAATGACTAGGGTTTGGGGGGTCGTTTGATTAAAAAGTAAGCTTTGATGTGGACCATTGATCTGAAGGATCAACGGCCACGATTTGATGGGGATCTTGGATTGTGTAGGTGCAGATTGGGCTTGGGTGAATTGGGCTGGTATTAAAGGGGTATTGGGCTGGTTAATTTCAAGACAAATTGAAATAGAAGAGGCTATTTGTAAATACCCCAAATAATTAATTAAAAAATAAGTTGTAAAATAATTACTAATTATAAAAAATAAATTTTGTCCGTAGAAATATTTTAAAATATTTATTTAGTATTTAAAAATGCAAATGACTAATTTTTGATAAAAGAAACAATACGAAAAATGTGTGCATGGGCTATAATTGCAAGGTTATTGCAATTACAGCCAAAATGTGCCAATTTGGCTATTTGTGAAATAGTATGGACTCTATAGGACCTATAATAGTAATATTAAATCAGGACATGTTCTAAATTCATTTGTGATGTAATTTTGCAATTATTTATATGAAGAAAATATTAAAATAAATTATTTTAAGGGTATAAAAATTATGGAAAAATACCCATTGATGCTAATGCATGGTTTTAAAGGTATATATGCATTTTAAAAAATATTATAGGGAAAAATTGAGTATCAAGAATAGTTTAGGGCCCAAAAGCATGCTTTACTTGTAATATTTGCAACCTTGTTGACAATTTTAGAATTGCTTAAAACTTATCAAACGTGTAAATGAATTTCCTAAAATGTTAGATATCATTTCTGGACATTTAAAAGAGAAACTTGCCTTTTCATGAATACTTGCTCCTTGATGAATTATTGATTTAACTGTTGAATGTATTTACCTATTGTGGAATGGGTCAAACGCCTCAGTAGATTAAATAGATGCATCTATGATTCGCGTCGTTCGACCCTCTGGCAGTGCACAGTTTAAATATTATTGGATTGGGTCGTACGACCTCGGCATGATTTGTGCATGCTTGTATTGCTTGCCTTGAAATTCATTGATGTTGAAAATTGTTTCTCCCTAGCTTGAGATAAATGCTTAAACGATGAAATGAATGTGGAAATTTCCTATTAATAAAAGAATCGATTACATGCTCCATGCTATTGAGTTACAACTTTTTTTATGAATATCCTCGATTCACTATATTATTGATATATTATTATTAGACCACTAGCAAGTGTCGAAGTCGGCCTCTCATTTCTATTTCTTCGAGATTAGAAGGGATACTTGCTGAGTACACGTTATTTTCGTACTCATGCTACACTTGCTCTGCTTTTTTATTGCACAGGCATATGCATCTCTAGTGGCCTAGTGGGCATAGCAGCATGGTTGATACGAAAACTTAGGTGAGCTGCACTTCTCGAGACGACCCGCAGCCAGCAGAGTCTCTTTCAGATTACTGTATTTACTTTCTGTCCAATTTGTATTTCGGACGGTTGTTATATTATATTGCTTCCTAGATATAGCTCATGCACTTGTGACACCGGATTCTACGATGGTTATGGGATTGTTCAATATTAAATTTGTTAAAGACATCATCTTATTTCAGTGAATTTCATTATTTATTGTTTAATGTATAAAAGGAATGATTTCAATAAGCCCTAAAACGAGAATTTAATTAATTTTTTGGTGTTGGCTTGCCTAACAGGGTGTCCGATGCCATCACGATCCTTAATGAATTTTGGGTCGTGACAGCTTTAGCATCTGATTGTTACCTATACCTTTTAACTTTTCTTTCAACGGAGGCTAAGACGACAGCTTTTGCTCGTCTATATGAAGAACTAGGTAACAAAGGTGGGGAGAAGAAGTTATTCCGACTCGCTAAGCTAAGAGAGAAGGCGGCTCGGGATCTGGACCAGGTGAGGTGCATAAAAGATGAGGACGGGAAAGTTTTGACGGGGGACGACCAGATTAAGAGGAGATGGCAGACCTACTTTCATAAACTCCTAAATGAAGAAGGGGATCGGGATATTGTACTAGGTGGATTGAGGAACGCCGACATTCC
>MU681481.1:61703-119343 GCA_026770625.1 Nicotiana glauca
TTTTCAATGGATATTAGAAGGTAGTTGATTTATTTTTCATTACCATTTTTTTTTTGGTTGGAAAGAGAAATTCTAAGTATTTCTTTCTTGTCTTTATAGACATTTTTCTCCCGTCACGTAAATATTTATTCTTTAGCTTGTTCTTTTTTTTCGATTACTTTTTTTGTAATTTTCTTTTGTTGGGCTTTATATGACAAAAGTTGAATTGTTCACCTTGAATCAACGTTCGTTACGAAAAAATCTAAGTATGTGTCTTGTCTTTATAGACATTTTCCTTACGTTACAAACATATATTTTCTTTTACTTATTTTTTTCGTTACTTTCTTTGTAGTTTACTTGGAGTCTGTTACTTTTTTTGGAGTTTGCTTTTATTGGACACAACAGGACAAAAATTGAATTGTTTGACTATATCAGGTGTTCGAAAACTCTAAGTATTTTTTTCTTGCTTTTAAAATTCTATTTTACATTACATAAAACCTTTATTATTTTAGCTACTAGTGGAATCTCTACTATAAAAGTATGTTTTTAAAAAAAAGAAAATATATTTTTGAAACACGTGTTTTGCACGTCATAAATGATGTATATCACATGAATTTGTGGAACATTAATCTTGTAACTTTTGTTGTCTTTATTTTTCTCAATTTTTCTTTTTGCATTGATACACTACCTCTTTACTAAATATTTCTTCTTTTATTTGTTCTTTTTTTTCGGTTACTTTTTTGTATTTTCTTTTTCGTTACGAAAAAATCCAAGTATTTGTCTTGTCTTTATAGACATTTTCCTTACATTACAAACATACATTTTCTTTTATTTGTTTTTTCCGTTACTTTTTGTTGTTGTTTTCTTTTGTTGAATTCTGTTGCCTTTTTTGTATTTTTTTATATTGGACTCAACATAACAAAAACTAAATTGGTTGACTGTATCAGGCGTTCACTACGAAGAAATCTAAGTATTTTTTCTTGTTTTTAAAATTTTATTCCACATTACATAAAACTTTTTTATTTTTATTTTAGTTACTAGTGGATTCTCTATTATAAAAGTATGTTTTGTAAATAAATAAAAAATATTTTTGATACACGTGTTTTGCACGTCATAAATGGTGTATATCACATGATTCTACAACATCTATCTTTTAACTTTTGTTGTCTTTATTTTTTCCAATTTTCCTTTTTCCATTAATACACTACATCTTTATTAAATTTTTTTTTTCCGGTTACATTTTCCTTACGTTACAAACATATACTTTCTTTTACTTGTTTCTTTGTTAATTTTCTTGTAGTTTGTTTTGTTGGATTCTGTTACTTTTTTTGTAGTTTTTTTTTATTTGACTCGGCATAACAAAAATTGAAATGTTTGATTGTATCAAGAGTTCATTACGAAGAAATCTAAGTATTTCTTTTGTCTTTAAAATTTTATTCTACATTACATAAAACCTTTTTATTATTGTTTTAGTTACTAGTGAAATCTCTACTATGAAAGTTTATTTTATAAAAAGGATAGAATTTTTGAAACACCTGTTTTACATGTCATAAATGATGCATATCATTAATTTGTGCAACATCTATCTTGTAACTTTTGTTGTCTTTATTTTTCTCAATTTTTCTTTTTGCATTGATACACTACCTCTTTATAAAATATTTCTTCTTTTATTATTTGTTCTTTTTTCGGTTACTTTTTTTGTATTTTCTTTTTAGTTACGAAAAAATTCAAGTATTTGTCATGTCTTTATAGACATTTTTCTTACGTTACAGACATATATTTTCTTTTATTTTGTTTTTTCCGCTACTTTTTGTTGTTTTGTTTTGTTGCCTTTTTTGTTTTTTTTTATTTGGACTCAACATAACAAAAACTGAATTGGTTGACTGTATTAGGCATTCAGTACGAAGATATCTAAATATTTTTTTCTTGTTTTTAAAATTTTATTCCACATTACATAAAACTTTTTTATTTTTATTTTAGTTGCTAGTGGAATCTCTAATATAAAAGTATATGTTGTAAAAGGAAAAAATATTTTTGATACATGTGTTTTGCACGTCATAAATGATGTATATCACATGATTTGTGCAACATCTATCTTTTAACTTTTGTTGTCTTTATTTTTCTCAATTTTCCTTTTTTCATTAATACACTACATCTTTATTAAATATTTATTCTTCTTTTTCCGGTTACTTTTTTTATATTTTCTTTTTCATTACTAAGAAATTCAAGTATTTGTCTTGTCTTTATATAAATTTTTCTTACATTACAAACATATTTTTTTTATATTTTTTTTCATTAATTTTCTTGTAGTTTTTTTTTTTTGGATTTTATTACTTTTTTTGTAGTTTTCTTTTATTTGACTTGACATGACAAAAACTGAACTATTTGACAGTCTCAAGCGTTCATTACGAATGAAATCTAAATATTTCTTGTCTTTAAAATTTTATTCTACATTACATAAAAATTTTATTTTATTATTTTAGTTACTAGTGAAATCTCTACTATGAAAGTATATTTTATATAAAGGATAAATTTTTTTGAAACACGTGTTTTGCACGTCATAAATGATGTATATCATTAATTTGTGCAACATTTATCTTTTAACTTTTGTTTTCTTTATTTTTCTCAATTTTCCTTTTGCCATTGATACACTACCTCTTTAATAAATATTTATTCTCTTACTTGTGTTTTTTTTTTCAAATAGTTTCTTTATATTTTCTTTTTCAGTATGATGAAATCCAAGTATTCGCTTATGTTTTCCGTTACTTTCTTGGTAGTTTTCTTTTGTTGGATTATGTTGTTTTTTTTTTTTTTCTTTTGTTGGATTCAAAATAGTAAAAACGGAATTGCTTGACTGTATCAACATTCACTACGAAGAAATTTAAGTATTTTTTTTGTCTTTGAAATACATAGTTTGAATATCAAATATGATATGTACTCCTTTATTTTTGTCTCTTGCTGAATATCATATTTCACGCAGTACATAGAATGTAACATACATAAATATGCACTTACCTATTTTTTGAGAATATGTTTCGCGCAATACATAGGATGTATCGCACATAAAATATGCTTATTCATTTCTGAAACACATGTTTCACACAATATGTAGGATGTATCGCACATAAATATGTACTCGTCCATTTTCGAAACATATATTTTCTGCGCTACATCGGATGTACCCCATATAAATATGTACTCATTCATTTTCGAAACACATGTTTTGCACAGTTCATAGGATTTATCGCACATAAATAGGTACTCATCTATTTTCTAGAACATATGTTTTGCACAGTTCATAGGATGTAGCGCACATAAATATGTACTCATCTATTTTCAGTAACACGTGTTTTGCACGGTACATAGGATGTAACGCATATATATGTACTCATCTATTTTTGAAACACATGTTTAATGCAGTACATAGGTTGTATTACACATAAATATGTACTCATCTATTTCCGAAACAAATATTTCGTGCAGTACATAAAATGTATCACATAAATATGTACTCATCTATTTCTGAAAACATAGGATGTATCGCACTTAATATATACTAATCTAGTTTCTGAAATACATGTTTTGCAGTAAGTACATAGGATGTATCGCACATAAATTTGTACAGTACATAGGATGTATCGCAAATAAATATGTACTCTTCCATTTTCGAAACACATGTTTTGTACATCACATAGGATGTACCACACATGTTTTGTACAACACATAGGATGTATCGCACATATATATGTACTCTTCCATTTTCGAAACACATGTTTTGCACAGCACATAGGATGTATCACATATGTTTTGTACAACAATGTACCGCACATAAATATGTACTCTTCCATTTCCAAAACACATGTTTTGCACAACACATAGGATGTATCACACATATTTTGTACAACACATAGGATATATCGCACATAAATATGTACTCTTCCATTTCCGCAACACATGTTTTGCACCGTACATAGGATGCATCACACATGTTTTGCACATCACATAGGGTGTATCGCACATCACATAGGGTGTATCGCACATATATAAATATGCCATGATACCATTTCCAACTCAAGCTATCTTTGCTCTTCTTTAGATCTCCTTCTTCACTACTACACCACTTATCGCGACTTCTTGTTTTCTTTGCACCCTCTGTATCCCTTGTTCCACCTTGATACTAGCTTTCTTAGTTTCCTCTTCTCTACTAGTCACCGTCGAACCTCACCACCAATAATTATCAACAAAATCCACTATTAAACCACCAATCACATTCAATCCTTGAACTTAATTGTCAATCTTAAATGCATATGCTTTTGACCATATATGAGCAGAGAATAAATTCCTCTCAAAGAGGAGTTATTGAAACATGCATAAGAAGTGGGAACAATGACTGTCTTAATTCTCCTAAACCTAAACCCTCAGAATGCTATCCTCTCTATGGTCTGGCCTGAATGGAAAGCTGGAAAACTAAGAGAGGCTCCTCTTTCATCTTTAGCTTCTTATTCAGCGGAGGCTAAGCCAGGAAATTTATGGGCAAATACAGCAAAAGCTCATAAATGTGGACCAGTAATTAGCAGAAGCTGAGGTTAACAGAGAAGTAGAGAGCTTCTTCTGTCCAAGCCACCATTACTTTGCTTGCACATCACATAGGAGTTAAACTTGAAAGCAGGGAATGATTCTACCATTCTAGTGCATAGAAATATATGTTAAAAAAACATACACGACAGATACAGGAAGGAAACAATTTAACTGTAAGAGCTACTGGTTATTGCTAAAAACAGAAGTTCCCATTTTAAGTAGGTGTATAATTTTGAGATATCTAACAGAGTAAGTAGGTTTCTTTAATTTTTCATTTTATTGGTAAAGGTGTTTTATTAATGTGTAGCAAGGGACTGCAGAATATTACAGAGAAAAGCCACATTACAAATTATGCAATGAGCTAAAAATTTCGATCATGGCATCTATGTCATTTGCAGTTGCCATGTTGCACCAAAAAAAGAGAGTAAAGAAATGCATATGTATTTAATGCTAATTACAGAATCATTTTTGCTCTAAAAATATTCTTATGTTCCTTTCTTTCCGTATGATCCACCAGATTGTAGGATGGAGCGAATTCAATGTTTTCACCTTGTGCATTGCATTAATATTGTAGTTGTATTTGGCACTGCCCAGCTATCCCTACAACATTAACAATGAAATGCCAAATCTTCGTGGTGTAAGCGCAATGAATGAAGATGTGATTAACAACCTCGCTTTGACTTTCAAACAAACAGCACCTGCTGCAAAAATTGATCCCTCTTTTCTGAGGTTCTCTTGGGTTAGGCATGCTTTCTGCGCCACCAGCCAGGTAAAGCAGTCCACCTTTAAAGGTGCCTTGTTTCTCCCAATGCCGCTCCAAGGCCAGTTTGGGATGCTTCCAGATTCTCTTCTTAAGTGTTGATAAACAACCTCCTACCTTAAATCTCCCCTTTGCGTCACTTTTCCAAGTAAGAGAGTCAGATTTAGACTGTAAACACTGTTGAACTCCCAGTAGTTTATGTTATGCCTAAAACTGAAAGTCTAGCCCTGCTCTATCCAATGATCCGCGACAGTGGCATCCTGGTTTTCCCCCCCTTTAAATATCTCAGAGTTGTCATATTGAGTTACAGAATCTAACCAACTACAAGCAAAAATTCAAGATTAGTGACGCAAGAAAAATTGGTTCTCTCAGACTCTTCAAATAGCAAAAACTTCTACTACAGGAGGCAAAAAGACTGTAGGACCAACATATAGCTCTTCTACCAGTAGGAGTTGATTTTTCAATAAGCTAGACCCATACCACGAGTTGTTTCATGCCATAAATAAACTCGGTCACTCAAGAAAGGAAAAAGGAACAGATAAGCCATGTAGGACAGAGCAGATGATAATGACAGACCAAAGTCCGAATAAAATCAGACAACAGAAACATAGAGGAGGCCACATTTATGCAGAAGAGTACCAAAAGAACACCAGAAAACAAAACTAGGAAGAAAGGAACAAAATTACATTCATTAATTTAGAGTTTCACTAAGCACGAATAATTGCAAAGTAGCTCGGCCACCACCATCATCCAAACAAAAAAATAGAAAAAAGAAACCTGTATTTCAAAACAAAGAATACACTTGACAATCAGATATGCACAATTTCATAACCCACTCAAAATGATAGGAAGAGAAAGAGGAATAAGCAGAGAAAGCATACTGTGGTCTCTGGATATCAGCTTCAGGGCTCAATAAGCTACTCTTTGCCAGTACGAAATCCAAAAACTGCAACAAGAAAAAGTTTATTATTAACACAAATAAGAGTTTTAGAAAGATAAATGTATGAGAAAATTGAAATCTAACATTCATTGTCAAACTCTTTGATGTTCAACCTGCCATCTCAATCTGTAATAGCCATTTCTTGGAGAAGATTGGATACCCCTAACTGTGTTTCACTGAACCAATCCCCTTTCAACCACTTAAATACTCTTGATACAACTGAAAGCTTTTCTGAAAACCTAAGTCCTTTTGTTTCAACAACTTAAATGTTTCCAGCTCATTTGCCTCCAGCATGATGGAACTATCATTGAATTTGAGCTCTACTGGGCACTCCTCATCGAACAACTCCACTCCTATCATCTCTTTGCTAGTACTTGAGACAGGTTCTTGGTGTTTTTTATAGATGAAGGATGTAAATCTTTTATCAGGTTCTACTCCGACAGAGTCCCTTTTAGAAATATTACAGTCAGAGAATGCCACAGGTTCATGCAAACAGAGAGGCTTCATTTTTTCAATCACATTGTTAGGGCATTCAGTATCTAAATCAAGGGAAACTGAATATCCATCACAAGGCTCAGTACCAATGTGTAACAGACCGATTTCATGGACCACCTTCATAATTTTATCACTCTGAAGCCTAAGTTCAGCATCAAGTGGCAATATATCTCTTTCTGCTATTTGGAGGCTATTAAGAGCCACCAGAAAAGGAGGAGGAAGAACTGGAGCAGAAGAAGAACTAGGAGACTGAACTTTTTCCGATGTCTCATCAATACAACATTTATGCAAGGGAAAAGGCAGTGGATATAGTTTGTCCAAAATATCAAACAATTCTAGAGAACCTTTCTTTGGTTTCAGGTGAAGTTCAGGGAACCTTGAGAAGGCAGAAAAAGCCAGCTCCAGAAGAGTGTTTGGCAAACTGGCGCAAATGCTTTCTAAAGCAATCTCATAAATGCTTGCGGGAAAGCTGATACCTCCGATAACATCAAAAACGGTCTGAGATGGCCTCAGTCTTGTGATGCCACATTCTTTAAGCTTCTGACATATTTGCAGGTGGATCTCTGCTGGATTTTCTTCGGAATCCTTTTGGTTGTCTATGTGTTTCCTACTAAGGATTTTAGTTAGTTTTCCATCTAGATACCCCTTTAGAAAGTCAAGGTTCAGGTAGTAAGGTTTCTTTTTCAAATCCAATTCTCCAGTACTCATATCATACAGAAGGTTATTTTCAGAGCACAGAGATTTCCCTACATAAGGTGATTCTGACCTTTCTTCAGAGTCCCATGCTGCAGTGTATCTCTGAGCTTCTAAACTGCCACATGACATTAACCTTACAAGCAAAAACCCAACAGTATTATTAGTATCATCTGATTGAATAGAAAGGCCATTGTTGAGAATGCCAAACCCCAAAACAAGGACTTCCTTTTGCCTCCAATTAATCCAATCAGGAAGAATATCTTTAGAGAAATCTACTCTCATAAGACAACTTTCACAACAACAATCACGACCAGAAAGTGAGAGGCCTGAAGGCTGTCCCCAAGCATATACCGATTTACTGAGCCTCGATATTTCAGGAAACTCATGGCCGTGATTGCTACCTGGCCCATAGAAGAATAGAGCAAATTCACTGTCCCAAAATGATCCTACCAAAATGCAACGCCCTGATTCGGTAGCCCATGCCCATTTATCATCTATTGAGCTTGGCCTAAGGTCTGTCAATCTTAAAACAGTCATGTAACCTGGATTATTCAGGCCATGTACCCACCGCAACAATGGCATTAATGGCTTCCTCACATCACAAAGAAGAAGCATGCGACCAGAAACAGCAGCAAAACAAAAGGGGTCAGACTCCACTCTAGAGAGTGCAAGAAATCTATCAGTTTTACCCAACGACACTGCCTCAATCTTTAGCAAGGTGCAGACTTTGCACTTCTCCGACCTCAAATCCACCAAAAACACAGCCCTTGAATTCGCAACAATCAAAATCTTCGGATGCCAGCTAAATTCACAGCTTAGCCACTCTCCATCTCTATCCAACTTATCCCACAAAACCTGCAATTTCTTCCCTTGCAATACATCACAAGCAAACAAAGTCCGACTCCTCAGGCAAGAACCCATATCAAACAAGTACAAGTTCCCATTTTCCAACAACACAACACACTCTTCTCTCAAATGCGGACTCCAACAAGCATGAGAAACAGCACAACCCTTAAACAAGTTTCTATCAGCACTACCCACATAATCTACGGTAACACTGCCAACACCTTTAACCCCCATCATCACACTATACCAATGAACAGAATACAAAGTACAAACCAATAAATACCCAAAAGTACATAAACAAGCACTATCATCAATTTCACTAACAGTAACTGGGTTCACTAATAACCTCAAAATCCTAAAATTCAATTTGTGATTATGCACTAACAAAGATTTCCCATTCTTAAATTTCTTAACCACAGCTTGTTTATCCTCAAAACATAGTATAAAATACCCAACTTGGTCATAATTTTCCCCAGTTGGAAAAAATCCAAGAACCGAATTGGGTTTGTTAGTTTCACAAATATTAGGGAAATGGAGCGATTGGATTGCATTAAAGTTATGAATTGATTCAGCAACCTGTGGAGTAATAAACTGTGTAGCAATTGAAGAAGCTGTAGAAGGAAGTGTACTACTTGAAGTTTGTAGAAATCTTGGTAGAGAAAACTCAGGAACTGGAGGAGGAAGCCGAGTTGATAACAATGGCGACCGGAGGAGTAGTCTTAGGGTTTCTGCACATGGCTTGAAAATCAAAGGGCCAGTTGGACTATCAATACGGCGTCGTTTTGAGGAGGATTTTTCTTCGTGTGAATAATTTGAGAGTAGAAGTGGTGGCGAATAGGATGAAGATATTGGCCATAGAGACTTCCACTCGTCCGAGAATTCCATCGCCGGCGGAGTTCCGGCAGGTGAACGGCGGGAGAATAAGCTTTTGGTTTCAGGGAGAGCAAGGAAGCAAAGAACGAAGGGAGTATTGTAAAAATCAAAAAAATTCCATATTTGGTCCCAAAACTTCTCCTAATACAAGTTTGAGTCCAAATTGGAGAAGAATAAAAAAGAAGTCCAAATGGAGCATAATAATATTTACTGTAAAGTGTAGGTTAAATTTTTAAATTATAAATGCTACACAAAATTAGAACTTAAATTTTTGATCTTTTTAATATTATTCGGTAGAGATCACTAACTGTAATGTTTAATGATAGGAAAACAACACATCTTAAACAACTGTAAGCTTGAGTTTGGAAGCCCGCAAGTTGAAATATCGGGTTATAATATTAATTGGCGAAATAGATAAATGGCCCCTCCAAGTTGTTCACAACGGTCATTTGAACATCTCAACAGATTTATTTATCAAGTAGATACCTCAAGCTATTTTTTAATGTGTCTTATGCACACTCGTGCCTGCCAAATCTTATGGGTGAATTACACTCGCAGATGACGTGAAAAGTTAACAAATCAAAAAACAACACCGTAATTTCTTTAAAAAAATCTAACTTATTATATTAATATAAAAGGAAAAGAGAAATACAACATTAATAAAAAAGCAAAAACCAAATCAGACCCCTCCTCTCTCTTTTTAGTCAGATTTGGGCAAATCTGAAGGTTTCAAGCTTGAACCAACCGATTTAAATGGTGGTCGTCGGTGTTTCCCTTTTTTTCCGGCGTATCCGACCAGGTTTGATGGCAAAGCAAAGGCAGACGAGAGGGGACGAGGGAGGAGAGAGAAGTGACTGCTAGCCATCCGGTGACCAACTTCGACAGCGGCGGTGGATGATTTTTTGGACGAAGTTCCCATTGAAACTTATGATCTTGTCTATTTTATTTGTCTAAACTACGTATTATCTGCTTTCCTTGATATGTTCTCTGCACATTTTCCGTTGAAGCGTGTAATTTGTTTGGTAGTAGAAATATCTTCTAACAGTCAGCGAACTAGCTATGCTTTATTCTCTCTTTGTTTGCCATCTTGTTCTGAAATTGTGATTGTTGCTACTCTTCTAGCTTTAATTATGGTGGGACTTCCTTTTAACGGTGAAGTGTGGCGTTGAGATTAGTGGTTTAAGGTAAAGAAGATAGTGGAAGAAAATTTGAGAGAAGATGGGGTAGGATAAGTGGGCTCCACCAGTTAAATTAAAAAAAACAAAAAAAAAACACAATTTTAAAAGGCTTCACTTGGTGCAACGCAAGTGTAGTACACACATTTTGTCATGTCACTTTGAAGGGTTTAAGAGACACATTATAAAATAGCTTGAGGTGTCTACTTGATAAATATGTCTGTTGAGGTGTTGAAATGACCGTTGTGGACAACTTAGAGGGGTCATTTATGTATTTCGCCATATTAATTTGTTTACAAGCTCTTTGTTTTTAGGAAAAATTACGTAATACATCAAATATTTACATTGTATTTAGCTATATTTTTTAGTAAATTTATCATTTTTAGCTATAGTTGAATTTTATAGCAAATTCATGAAATAAGGGATTAATTATTTTAAACTGAAACAAGAAGACAATAAACTCTTGTAGCTCAGTTGGTTAGAGGACCCGCTTAGTTAGCATGAGTTTGACTCTCAACAGTCAACTAGAGCATTTCTACTCGTTGCGCGTTTGAAATTTTGAATACAAGTGATACAAGCTAGTAACATTCGAACAGTAACTACGAATAGTAATCAGACAAATTATAGTTACTATACTCTAAACTATAGTGCTACTAATCCTAATCCTAGAGTCAATTACTCAAATGATCACTCAACTATCCCAAATTATCTCTTAAAGTCATTTTTCTTTCGTTTGTAACAACAAAGTCATTCAACAATGCCTATTGCATTCAGAAGGCCACTCAACTAGATTTTCCAAATTTTGGAGTGTCAAATACCTATTTTACCCTCTAAATTATAAACATTATCTTCTTTTTATTTTTTAAAACTTTTTAATATTATGATTTTTCCCTTTTTAATTTATATTATGGATTTGCCTATAGATTTAAATAAATATTATTTATAAATCAAAAAATAAAAAGTTTTTAAGCATCTATAATGCCGGAATAACAAAATAATGAGCATAGTAAAAAAAATTAAGTAGAATAATTTGTTCGTAATAATAATTTTTAAGTATTAACAACAAAAATTCAAAAAATTATTTAAACAATTCAGAATGAAAGAAAATAAAGGTTGTAATATATATATATATATATATATATATATATATATATATATATATATATATATTTCATGCACGTAATATAAGAATAATTATTTAAATAAAGATATTTTTATAATATACATTATATATTCTTGAAAATTATGCTCAATTATATTATTGTATTTCTACAAACTTTCCGACGACACAGTTATGTCACTAGAAGCAGAGAGACTATCTGTATAGAAAAAATATGCTATATTAAGTCGTGCATGGAATATATATAATATAATTGAGCATAATTTTCAAGAATATATAATGTATATTATAAAAAATACTTATAGTTAAATAATTATTTTTATATTACGTCCATGGAATATATATTTTACAACCTTTATTTTCTTTCATTCTGAATTGTATAAATAATATTTTGAATTTTTGTTTTTAATATTAAAAATTTTATTGCTAACAATTTATTCTAATTAAATGTTTTATTATGCTCATTATTTTATTATTCCAGCATTATATATGCTTAAAAACTTTTTATTTTTTTAATTTATAAATAATATTTATTTATTCTATAGGTAAGTCCATAATATAAATTAAAAAGGGAAAATCGTATTATTAAAAAGTTTCAAAAAAATAAAAAGAAGATAAATGTTTATAATTTATAGGGTAAAATAGATATTTGGCAATCCAAAATTTGAAAAATCTAGTTGAGTATCCTTTTGAGTGCAATAGATATAGTTTAATGACTTTGTTGTTACATACAAAAAAAAAATAACTTTAGAAAATAATTTGAGATAGTTGACTGACCATTTGAATAAGGAACTTACGCTAATCCTAATAACAATAGGACTTACGCTACTTTAGGAAACATTAAAATCCCTTATCCTAGTAACTATAGGACTTACGCTACTTAAGGAAACATTAGAATCCTAGTCCTAGGAACTAAAGGATTTCAGCTACTTATATATATAAGTACACATTGTACTTTGCTATCATCACTCACCAAAATTCAGAAGTATTTTGTTCCATTATCATGGCTACAAATTGGCAAAGTCGTCAGCTTTCCCATCAACCCCACTATCATCGTCAAGCTCCAGCAAATAACAATGTTTCAAGAAATCGCTCTCAAATTCCAGATGGTTTCGTATTTCCAAGAAACACTAGGGATTACTTTGCTCCACATAACTTGTTCCACGGCTCTGCTTTTACTGCTCCTGATCATACATATAATAACAGACCGACAACGTTTGATCACAGCGAGGATCCATATTTGCCGTATAATTATCAGCCAACAAGTGAATACGTCGATGATGTCTATGTCGCTACTGATCTGGCAAATTATTATCACGGTTTGAGGAATTCCTCGCAATCAAGAAACGTTAGTGATCGCTTTGCTCCACATAACTTGTTTCACAACTCTGCTCAGAGTTCGTTTAATCACATTGAGGATCCATACTTGGGGGGTAGCTATTTTGTGCCAACAACTGAATTCATTGACGGTGTTTATGTCACTACTCAAAGTGAATCCACTAATGGTGTTTCTGCCACAACTGAAAGTGAATTCATTCATGCTTATATAATTGCTCTAAATCATATTTTTAACAGAATACAAGACCAAGATATCATTAACTTCATTAGTTCTTTCAGTGGACAGCAGGGGGCGGAGGCAGAAGAGGAGGAGATTATAGAAAAATGCATGAGAACACGAACCTACTGCGGTTCGACTTCTACTTCTAAGGTTGAAGTTAATTCAGAAGAGACAGTGAAGGCTGCTGATGAAGAAGGAGAAATATGTGTTATTTGTCAAGGTGAATATGTAAATGATGAGATAATTGGTACACTTGAATGTGGACATGAATATCACGGAAGTTGCATAAAGCAATGGCTGTTGAAGGGGAAGAATACTTGTCCAATTTGTAGATTTTCTGTCTTGCCATCACAGGAACAAAGTTCATAGAGAATCCTACAGCTTGTCCTTAAGTCCCTAGAGTTTTGTTTTTATTGGTCATTGATTGACCCCTTTGTAATTCTTTTATTAAGACGTTTTTGCTATATATATGCTGAAAATTTATCTCATTAAACTTATAGAATGGACAAGTTACTTAAATTGTTGATTTACATTCATTATCTAATACATACAAGAAGGTTTTACTTCTTCCTGTTCTGTAAAAGTAGTAAATAGCCAACTACATTTATTAATTAATGAGTTTTATGAGAATTAACTTCCTGTAAAAGAGATGGTAGCTACGATCTTTAAACAATAATCGACAAGCCCTTGATTGATAAGTCGATACCTTTTAAATGACTTGATTCTACAAAATAAAGTTCTAAGGATGAAAAATAATATGCTTCAGGGGAAAAAAATGCAAGAGAGGCAATCTCTACATATGCAAACTTCATTGCAGATTTTCAAAAATCATAAGCACTTCACTGGAGACAAGTCTCATCTTTTGTCTCATTCTATTAGAACCATCCTCATCACAAAATCTTTATCATCATATTCTGATTCAAACAACTTTCATAATCATCGTCTTCAACCTCATCAATATTTGAAGGATGCAAATCACTTTTGTTGTTGAAAGAGTCATTCATATCAACTTGAACAAAAGCTTTCCTCCTTTGTCTCAGTATCTTCCCCTCCCTGCACAGCTTCATCAGCTCATATTTTATGACCAATATTTCAACCTTCTCCAATAGCGAGCATTTATCATTATCACATTCAAGTAGAAAGACAGAATCTCCTTACCCCTTCAAACTATCATACAGAACTCAAGATGCATTATCAGTATTGTCGCCAATTTGTATGGCAAGCCAAATTCTCCATATATGCATCAAGTGATCCACCAAGGTCCTTCTCTCGGATATGATTCCAAGAATCTCCCTTATCGCTGCACAAGCCCTCTTCTCTGCCATGATTAATTCTTTCAAAAAATTCATTCACTTCTTTTTTTGAAGGAAACACATATCAGGCAATTCTTTAAACTTCCAAAGGTTAAGCCCTTTCTAAGTTTAAAATGCTTGAACTTTAATGACTATCTACAATCAACCCGAGCGTGACACGATCAACTTCATGTGATGATAAAGCATTGGTGAAAGCTGGATCACGTGAAACAAGCTCAAGACTCATGAGCATGCCCATAAGACTATAAGAGGTCTCAACAATTCAGAACTTATATGGATCCCATTGCAAAGGCGATAACTAAAATTGACAGGCGAATATGTTATAGTTGTATTATTCTATTTATACTTGTCTTTCAGAATATGAAGTAAAAATATAAGTTTAGCAATATGACACATTTGTAGTTCCATAGTTTAACAGTTAATAATTTGTGAATTTGGAGAAATGACAATTGGAAGGACAAAAAGATTTGTCTTTCTGTTTCAGAAAATATGGGATTTTTTCATCAAAAATAAATGATGACAGCGATTCCATGCAATGATTGTACATCATAATGTACTCATAGTGTTGTGATATTGTGGATGACCCTGATCAGCGTTAACTCATCGCCCTTTTGTTTGTTAGCAAGATATTAAGGTTTTTATTAGCTACTTTTAAGAACAACAATGTGAATATGTGATTAATGAATGTTTGAATTGTCTCAATATGTATCTTCATTTTCCCTTTTTGATCTTTCCTTACCTATTGTAGGCAGTACATTTTGGTAAAATAGTATAAACCAAGTATTACCAAAAGATATTAAGTAACAAATAACAGGAGAATATCAATGAAGTGTGATAAATGTTAGTACTATAATACCTATATATGGAAAAATCAACTCCTAGTGGTAGCTAGTAGAGCTCTAGATCTGTATCATTGGGCCAAGACCTCATTTGGAGGTTCTGATAAGTTTTCTACTTCTCTTTTATCCTCAGCTTCTGCCTCAAGGTGAGAAACATGATGATTCTTCTCCTAGAGGAATTATTGCAGCGTGCATCCGAAACCAGGAGAGTGGCTCCGACTCCTAAAGCTAAATCCTCAGGTTATCACCTCAGCTTGTCAAATCCACGGATGCCCTCTCGATGGCACAAGTTCTTCAAAATGTGGAAGAGAAGTTCAATCAAGAGGCTACCTTCCTTTCCACCTTTAGCCGTCCCAAGGATATCGAGAGGAAAAGCAGAAGTGTGAGGGAGAATGTAGCAACAGGTTTTCATCACTTCAAACCTCCTGGAAGAACTTCAGCCTATCGATCTGAACTGAAGAAAACATGCCGTCCATATCAGTTCTCCTGAAGATGAAGGACCAGATGTTCTTGGCAGTGGCACGGCACTGGCTCGTTGTTTCAGTGGCAATCAACTTGCGGTTGCTATTTAAATAGCAACCCCAAGTTGATTGCTACTGAAAGGATGAGCCAGTGCTTGGTTTGGTCCTTCATCTTAAGGAGAACTGAAACTTTAGACGATATATTTTCTTCAGGTTAAATTGGCTGAAGTTCCTCCAGGAAGATTTAAAGGGATAGAAACCTATTGCTACATTTTCCATCACTCTTATTTTTCCTTCTTGATATCCTTGGAGTAGCTAAAGGTGGAATAGGAGGTATCTCTTTGATGGAAGTACTTCTCTTACACATTTTGAAGAACTTGTACCAGAGAGAAGGCATAGATGAATTTAACAAGCAGAATTGAGAATCTGAGGATTTAGCTTAATTTTGGGAGGATAATTAGAGTTATTGTCCCGCTTCTTATGCATGCTTCAATAACTTCTCTTGGAGAAAGTATATTATCAGCTTGTATATGGTCAAAAGCACTTGCATTTGAGATTGACAATTAAGTGTTAGTTGCACGGTAACTTTTAACATTAGTTCACAAAAGATTGATTAGTATATTGATCTTTGACGACAACCAGCAAGAGGCTTACCTGGAGCAATGAAAGTTTGAGATGGAAATTTGAATGGGTACATATGTATGTAACACATCCTAGATATACTGGTCAAATCACGTTTTAAGCAGAGACAAGTAGTTAGAGTACATTACATCCTATGTACTGCACCAAAACACATTTTCAGATAAAAGACAAATAGCTAGACACATATGATACATGCATCCAGTGGCGTACACAAGATTTTTTGTAAGTGGTGTCACAATCTTAAATAGTAAACGACTAAAAATTCACTTTAACAATATCATATTTTAAAAAAAAATACCGTTCAAATTCTTCTAATAATAAACCACAACTCAGGTAAATTACTACAACTCTTATCAATGAATTTTCATTTTAGAAATGTATCAAAATAACCTCATTAGGAATAATATTAAATAATTTTTTATATAAAGAACCAAAAAATACACAAAACTTTTATCATTTACTATTTGATTTCACATATCGTTCTTAATGAATTTCATGCCGAGAGAAGATGAAAGGAGAAAAAGAAGATTAAAAAAGACTTGGTATATCAACTAAATAATTTACTAATGCTAGATTATCCAAAATTTGAATTTTGACATATCAAATCAATGCTCTCTAATAACATTAATAGGTTAATTAGTTGTTCAAACTCCACCGAACACATCTTTTATTTAGTAGACGACGCAATAAAAAAAATTAAAACAGAAAGTGAGGGGCTGCATAATGTCGAACCCGTCACATATCTTGAACTGCTACAGCACTTGGCCAAATGTGCTACAAATCTAATGTGTCAAGTGGTGTCACGTTTACTTTATTTAACCTATTTTTGTTTCTATATTTTAATTATATGTATATGTTTAATAAATTTTTCTAGCGAAGCGGTGTCACGTGACACCGCTTCGCCTAACGTAGATCCGCCCCTGCATGCATCCAATATACTGCTCATAACACGTTTTCCAATAAAGACAAATAAATGCTTATTATACATTATGTACTGCTCGTTAGGGGTGTACATGAGGCGGTTTGGTTCGGTTTTTTATTAAACCAAAATCAAACCAATTATGTCGGTTTACTAAATTCATAATCAAATCAAACCAACATAAATTCGATTTTTTCGGTTTCGGTTTTAGTCGGTTTTTTTGATTTTTCGGTTTTTTCGGTTTTTTTCGATTTTCCTTTTTAGTTATATTATTCTTGAAAAAGAGATCAAATAATCACCAATTATCCGCATGATTACTGATTATCTTAATAATATATGAGGAATGTCAATTATTCGTATAAATTATAATTCCAATGCCTTCCATAATAGAAAATGACAACAAACATGCGACAAAACAAAGCACTGTAAACTTGATAAACCTCAACACTAAAATAATCACCAATTATGTGAGCAAAATGATAAGCAGGAAGCTCGTGTGATGTGGGGGAATGGTTTCCAATATTTTGGGTCCTTTGATTTTGGAATTGGAACATAGGGAAGATATGGAATAATCTATTTTATTATTTTTTGTCTTGTTGGATTTTAGTTTGGACTTGATATTTAGGTTATGTAGATATAATCTACTTAGTGGATAGTAAATTTACAAGCCCACAAATAAATAATATCTCAAGACATTGGAAACTATAAAATAGTTTAGAGAATACTTACAAATTAGATTTTAATGATTATTTTTTATGTATAAAATTTCTAAAATTTATTTATATATAACGTCGGTTTGGTTTAGATTCGGTTTGAATTATTTTTTGTTAAAGCCAAAACAAACCAAGAGCGATCAGTTTTTTATTTTCCAACACCAAACCAACCAAACCAAACCACAAGTCGGTTTTTTTCTTCGGTTTGACTTGGTTCGTCGGTTCGATTTGGCTTGTACACCCCTACTGCTCGTAACACATTTTCTGACAAACACTAACAAGAGAAACGACACATAGAAGTTATTAGTGGTAAAGAAAAATAGAGAAAAATAAAAATAGCAATAATTAAAAATAAATGGTGTGCATCATGTGAGATATATCATGTATAACGTGCAAAATACGTGTAATAAAGAGTATGCGAATGAGGCGAAAACTTTATTAGAATTTATAGAGTTAAAAATTAGAATAGGGCTATACTTTTAGTTTTTTTGCTCACTTGTACAGAAAATTCCATCACTACTTTTATGTCGTTTATGACCAAATATACTTATTACTGTTTAAGAAAAAATATTATGTGATATCTCACAAGTTCAAACTTCAAACATGTATTTCTGCTCAATTTTACCGAAAATCCTAGCACTACTATTGTGTCGTTTGTGAATATAATTATTACCATTCAAGAAAAAGAAAAATATTTGAGATAGACAATGTTGGAATTACATAAACATACAGAGGTGTTACAGTTTTGGGCCAAAGTCGTATATAACAGATTTGGGCCAAAGTCAGCCCAATAATTGTATTTATATTAGCCCGTTAGATTATTAAAATAGAAGCCCGGTTAGTTTGATAAAAAAAAACTATTTTGCCCTTTGTATATATAGGTGTATATACTCCTCTAGAAGGTTCTGATTTTCAGATGAATGAAAAAATCTAATTTTCCTCTCTTTCTCCGTCTTCTCTCTTCGAACTGAACCCTAGATTCATTTCATAAAAATTTTTCAATCACAATGTTAACATGGTATCAGAGCGTGATTTTTGGGTAGATTCAAGCGTGATAAATCGAACGGTATTGGCCATGTTGTTTGAATAGAAAGGGAACGAAGATTTTGCTAGTTTTTTGGTTCGATGAATGGAGATTTCTCAAATTCCGACGAGGATTCTCTTATTGTCTGACGGTCATCTCCTATTCTCGCAAGTTTATCAATTTTGAGTATTTCAAGGCTCACTTCTTCAAGTATAAAGGAAGAAGATCGATAACTCAAATTTTCTGTCCTTTGCATCATAGCTGGTGGTATTTTCCTTCATTGATGTAAGTTTAGTGTTATTATTCGACTTTGATTCTGAATTTCTGCCTTGTTGAACGATTTTTTCCAAATTATTGAACTATGGTAAATCCTGGGACTTCTACTGAAACTCCGTATAATCCTGATCCTTTAAGTCCTCTTTTCATACATTCTTCTGATATTCCTGGAACATGCCTAGTTAGTACTCCCTTCTCTGGGTCTGGTTATGGGGGATGAAAAAGAAGCCTGATAGTGTTGCTTTCTGCTAAAAACAAAATCGCCTTTGTTGATGGCTCTTGTCCTAGACCTTCGAGTGATGACGATTCAACAAAATTACGACAATGGGATAGATGTAATAATATGGTAATTTCGTGGCTAACCAGTTCACTCTCACCAGCTATTGCTGAGAGTGTGCAGTACTCAGAAACTGCTGAGAGTATCTGGAAACAACTGGAGCGTAGATATGGGACTATGAATGGGACTAAGGTTTTTGAAATTAAAAAGGAGTTAGCATCAACTCAACAAAGGTCTCTTGACATTGCTTCATACTTTAATAAACTGAAGAAACTTTGAGATGAGTTGGGGACCATGCGTAAAAATCATGGTAATTCATGTACTTGTGCTGCTAAGCCAGGCATTCAAAAAGACGAGGAGGAGGATAAACTACATCAGTTTCTTATGGGGTTGAATGAGGTTTATGTAATGGTTAAAAGTAATCTGTTGATGATGCAACCTCCTCATTCTCTTGATAGTGCATATAATATACTCCTTCAGGATGAGAATCAAAGACAAGTTCATTTCAGTCCTCAACTTACTCCAGAGTCTGCTTCTTTTTCTGCCAAAATGAATAATAAGATATTCCCTCCAAAACAGTACAATCAAAAGATAGATTTTGGACAGTCCAGAATCAATGTCTTCTGCAAGTATTGTAAGAAATCAGGTCACACAATTGAAAATATTATAAACTTCATGGGTTCCCCCAGAATTTCAAATTTAATAAGGAAAAGAGGGTAGCTACAAATGTGTCCACTGAATTTGGGTATCCATATCCTGGTCAGAAACATAATTCTCCTCAATTTGATGATGTTACTTCTATTAATGGAACTCCTGATCAAGTCTGTGATGATCAAGCCTCATCTATTCCTGGTTTAACAAAACAACAATACTCACAGCTCATGACATTGCTGCAGCAAACTCAACTTGTTTCTTATTCTGATTCTCAGTCCAACCTCATGGGTTCTGCAAACTTTACAGGTAGTATTTTGTCTCTGCCTGTGTACAATGAATCTCATGTTTGTTTGTTTTCTGGGGGCTAGTAGAAGTGTATGGATCATAGATAGTGGGGTCACTGATCACATGACCTCTAATAAAGATATACTCTGTAATATCATACCACTAACTACTCCTTACTTAGTGACTTTACCTAATGGATACAAGGCAAAAGTTACTTGTATAGGATTTGTTACTTTGTCCCCCTCTTTGACTCTTCATCAAGTACTATACATTCCATCTTTTCACTACAATCTGATTTCTGTCCACAAATTGATTCAAAAACTCAAGTGCTTAATTCTGTTTACTTTTTGTTCATGCATTCTCATACATGACCTTTCCATGAGGAAGCTTATGGAACTTGGTAAGTTGGACCAAGGACTTTACAAACTTCTTCATGAAGATCACACTACTCCTAGTTCTGGATTCCCTGTTTCTGTTTTTAGCAAGAATGTACACTCTAAGAATGTTTCTGATGTTTCCATTAACAAAACTGTACCAAATAAAAGTGCTTTGAATTCTATTCCTTTAGTTCCTTCTGGTGGTGTGCATAGTATAAATAAACATGATGTATCGTGGCATCATAGGCTTGGACATATTCCTTTTGCTAAAATGAAGTTCACTCCTTCTATATCTGTTGATTTATCTTCTAACAATCCTTTACTTGTCCTGTTTGCCCATTAGCAAGGCAAAACAGATTGCCTTTTTCTCATAGCACTTCTGTTTCTAATTCTTTATTTGAATTGATTCATGTTGACACATGGGGACCTTATCACACGCAAACATATTCTGGAGATAGATATTTTCTTACCATTGTGGATGATCATAGTAGGGCCATTTGGACTAATTTAATGCATTCTAAAAGTAATGCCTTTTCCTTGTTGAAAGCTTTCATAGCTATGATCAAAACCCAATTCAATCTTCATGTTAAGACTGTAAGGAGTGACAATGCCTTAGAAATAGGGCCCTCCAATTCTGCTTTACAATACTTCTCTAAAAATGGTATTATCCACCAAACATCTTGTGCACATACACCCCAACAGAATGGTGTAGTTGAGAGAAAACACAAACATATTCTAGAAACAGCAAGAGCATTGTTATTTCAATCAAAACTCCCAACAAAATTTTGGGGAGAATGCATTTTGACTGCCACATACCTAATAAATAGATTTTCTTCAACTGTTTTACACAATAAAACCCCTTTTGAAGTTTTATATGGCAAATCACCTTCCTATACACATTTGAAGCCATTTGGTTGTCTATGCTATGCTACCATCCCCAAGTGCAACAGAGACAAACTAGATCCTATGGCAGCCCCTTGTGTGCTAGTTGGTTATCCATTTGGTAAGAAAGGGTATAAATTATACAATCTCTCTACTAAAAATGTGTTTGTATCCAGAGATTTGGTCTTCCATGAGTCAATTTTTTCATTCCTTTTATCTTTTCCTTCTCCTACACTTACTGTTCCAATGCCTCCTATTCCTACTGATGATTTTTGTCCTTCTCAATCTGAAACTTCAACTTCTTCATTTCCCAGTTCTATTCCCCCTTCAACCATTACATCTCCAGATACTCCTACTCTTTGTCCTACTTTTGCACCTTCTAGATCATGGTCTGATCCTCCTCCTGAAGTTAGAAGAAGCAGCAGACCTCACACTCTACCTTCCCACCTTAATGATTTTATAACACAGCTTCCTTCTTCCCTTTCTGGCTCTACTTCTACATCACTTTCTGCTTCCCAATCAACAACAACTGAGCCTCATTCTTTTACTCAGGCATCTGCCAGCCCTGCTTGGCAGGAGGCAATAAGGCAAGAGTTTGATGCTTTAGAAGCAAATAAGACTTGGACAATAGTTGAGCTACATAAAGGCGAGAAACCAATAGGTTGCAAATGAGTATATAAAATCAAACATAAAGCTGATGGTAGTGTGGAAAGGTATAAGGATAGATTGTGGTACGGGGTGATACACAAATTGAAGGGATTGATTTTCATGAAACATTTTCCCCGATTGTCAAGATGTGCACCATCCGGTGTCTTGTGGCTTTTGTTATCAAGAAAGGGTGGTCTCTCTTTCAATTAGATGTCAAAAACGCATTTCTTTATGGTGATTTAGATGAGGAAGTGTACATGAAACTACCTCCAGGTCTTACGGTTACTTCCAATGTTCAACCCTCTTCTATCTTGGTTTGCAAGCTTCAAAATCCCTTTATGGCTTAAGACAAGCATCTCGTCAGTGGTATGCCAAATTATCCACTGCACTTTGCTCTAGAGGTTATGTTTCTTCTTTAAATGATTATTTTCTCTTCATCAAGAAATCTGCCAATTCTACTGTTTTCCTTGCTGTTTATGTGGATGATATTATTCTTACGGGTGATGATCTTGCTAAAATTTCTGCCCTTAAATCCTTAACGACCAATTTAAAATCAAAGATTTGGGTCTACTCAACTAATTTCTTGGGATTGAAGTTTTCTGTGATAATTCTGGGGTTATTCTTCATCAACGGAAGTTTATTGCTAATTTGCTTCGTGAATTTGTTTGTGCTTATGCTTCTACTGTGGTTTCTCCTCTAGAATTGGGTGTCAAGCTATCATCCGATGATGGAGAGTTATTGCCTAGGCCTGACTCTTATAGGAGTTTAGTTGGTAAAAATTAACTTTCTCACCCATACTAGATCTGATTTATGTTTTGCTGTACAACATTTAAGTCAGTTCCTCAAGTGTCCTAGGGTTCCTCATATGAATGTTGCTCTTCACATTTTGCGATATTTGAAAGGCACTCTTGACTTTGGGGTTTCTCTTAATACTTTTTCTGATTTTTCTTTACTTGCCTATTGTGATAGTGATTGGGCTGCTTGTTCTAAGTCTCGTAGGTCTATTTCTGGTTTTTGCATAACTATAGGTAGAAGTTTAATAAGTTGGAAATCTAAGAAACAGTCTGTTGTTTCATTATCCTCTGCTGAGGCTGAGTATCGAGCCATGAGTAAGGTTGTGGCTGAATTGGTTTGGTTGGTTCGTCTGCTCACTAATTTGGGAATTCCTTCTATGTCTCATGTTCCTGTATATTGTGATAATCTGGCTGCTTTGCACATTGCGAAAAATTTCGTGTTTCACGAACGTACCTAAACACATCGAAGTGGACTGCCATTTCATAAGGACAAAATTAGCTGATGGCCTAATTTCTTTACATCATATCTGCACTAATTCTCAACTGGCTGACATTTTTACCAAGTGTTTGATAGGTGGACAACATCATTTATTGATTGGCAAGTTAGGTGTGACCTCACCCTCCAACTTGAGGGGGGTGTTGGAGTTACATAAATACAGAGGTGTTACAGTCTTGGGCCAAAGTCGTATAGAACAGATTTGGGCCAAAGTCAGCCCAATAATTATATTTATATTAGCCCATTAGATTGTTAAAATAGGAGCCCAGTTAGTTTGATAGAAGAAGACTATTTTGCCCTTTGTATATATAGGTGTATATACTCCTCTAGAAGGTTCTGATTTTAAGATGAATGAAAAAATCTAATTTTCCTCTCTTTCTCCGTCTTCTCTCTTCGAACTGAACCCTAGATTTATTTCATAAATTTTGTTCAATCACAATGTTAACAATAAATAGGTACATATATACGTGTGTGATACATCTTATATATGTACTGCTCGAAATATGTTTTAAGATAAAGACAAGCAGTTACATATGATACATCCTTTGTACTGTTCGAAATACGTTTTCAGATAAAAGACAAGTAAATATATATGTTATGAATGAAAATAACATCTTGGAGGACGTATTGGAAAATTTAGCAAGTTATGTGTGGGACCCAGGTTAGAGAATATTTAAATAGCAGTAGGTTAGTAAAATAAAGTAGACAATTGTATTGTGAAGTTCCTTTCCCCTCCTCTAAGTCTGTCTTCCCACCCCTTTCTATTTCTGTATCTCTGGCTTCTCTTCCCCTTCTGGTTATGCTCCCTTTGTTCCTCTAATTCTATTAGTATTTCTTGCTTCCACTGTAATTCAATTCAGTAATAATATACAAGTATGTGTTTGTGTTGAGAACTTGGATTTAAGCCCTTGAGTCTAACCGGTCATACCGAGTACATGCAGGCAGTACTACTGTTGGGATTTGTTGTCAAGTTGTGCTCATTTGCATTTTCTAACTCTATGACTAAAGTGTGGGATCCCGGACAGATATGGTATTTATATTCCTATATTTTACAAATTAATTTGATACTGGCAGTTACATCTCCAGCTCTCCATCACTATTGTAATGCTGAAAAAGATCCTTCATCCGACTTGAAGGAGTTGGAACCAGGAGCGACGGTATTACCCTGGAGACAGAACCTTCTTGTTTTGTTCTTTCCAGTGCATGCTGAAATTATGTTGCGATACTATGACAAAGATACTTTAGCGAAGTGCGTCCCTAATGCTATAACAGAAAAAGGCGTCGAAGTTTTGGTAGACGAGGTGCTGAAGTTGTTCGATCGAAAATTTCAAAAGGCCGACACAAGGTTTGCAAAAACCAGTACATGTGATATGAGCTATGGACTTATACTGACAATTAACAAATAGATAATAGTTGAGCTCAATGACTTCCAAGTAGTTAAACCAGACTGTCCTCACAAGGTTGCTAACCTTTTCTTGGGTGAACACAAAACAAAAGTAGGGGATTTGATGTTGTTGTTATTACTGCCTTTATCGTTCTCTTGCAACTTACATTGGGCACGAATATGCCACAACTTATTACAGTTCTTAGAGCAACTAAGAGAAGTGATTGTGCCGATAACATTATTCTGTGGCTTTACCGTGATTTTGGAATACATATCTACAATTGGGTTGACAGAGGGCATATACTCGAGGTTGGTAGTTTTTGTTCTGAATTATTTATAAACAACAGTCGGGCTGGTATATGTGCTAAATATGAATGGTGGTACAAGGAATCAAACGATCAATTTTACTTGAATTACAACAGAAGGAATGGGGATGCACTTGGTGGAAGTCTCTATTTTGTTAGGAACGATAATGAAATAATCAACAACGTGAAAACCTGCGAGTGTGAAGATAAAGCAGGTTTAGAGCAAAAGATTGGAGAAATGGATTCAAGGCTTGACAAACTTAAGAAGGAGTTGAGAAAAGTAGTTGCCCTTGAAATTGTTCTTTACTCAGTGGTATCTAAGCATGGAAGTTCTGTTTACCAGTTTAACGCGCCTGCCAAGAACTTTTCTAGACTCTACCTTTATGCTTGTAAATATTCGTGTCTAGAAGAAAGAGCTACAGTTGCTAAACATACTGTTTCTGGCCTTGTTTTAGTTTCCATTATCCTAGGAGGCCAAGCTTTTCAGGAAGCTTTGAAGAGATTATGCCCCGTTGTCAATGAATGGGTGATGGAGCGGTGTGTTGTCAGACTAGATGGGGCTAAGTTCAATATGGTTTTTCATGAGTTAGCTTGTGCGATCCCAACTGCTGCTCTATATCTAATGGTTGACTCAAGGGTGTTACATATTCCAACATTGTGCTTTGTAACATTACTCTCATATGATCCGTTTGATAGCCGTTTTTCATACCCATTTCTTAATGTAACACCCGATCCGTGTTCAAGTCTTGGCATACTCACCCCTATGACATCAATGTTGTTCTACTCGAACCTTTAGGACAAGGTTCTTATTGAGGATGATGGGGGTATTGTTATGAATGAAAATAACATCTTTGAGGACGTATTGGGAAATTTAGCAAGTTATGTGTGGGACCCAGGTTAGAGAATGTTTAAAAAGCAGTAGGTTAGTAAAATGTATTATGCTCCCTTTGTTCCTCTAATTCTATTAGTATTTCTTGCTTCCACTGTAATTTAATTCAGTAATAATAATATACAAGTATGTGTTTGTGCTGAGAACTTGGGTTCATTACAATATATGATACATATACATTCTATGTACTGCTCGTAATACATTTTCTCTCGAGAGGTTATCAATAGGAAGGGAAATAGAGAAAAATAAAGATAGCAAGAATTAAAAATGGATGATACACATATATAACGTGCAAAACACGTGCAAGAAGGAATATGCAAATGAGGCAAAAAAACTTTATTAGAATTTATAGAATCGCTCGAAGACTATAAAAGGGCTATACTTTTAGATATGTTGCTAACTTATACAGAAAATTTCCGTACTACTTTAGGTCGTTTATGATTATATACAATTATTAACGTTTAAGAATAGAATTATTATCATCTAATAAAAAAATATCTCACATGTATAACGTTCAAAACACATATTTTTGTGCACTTGTATGAAAAAAAATCTAGCTCTGCTTTTATATATGTTGTTTATGAATATAATTATTATATTTAAGAAATAAATAAATTCATGTGATACCTCACATGTATAGCATTCACAATGCGTATTTCAAACATATCATATTGAATAAAAGACAAACTTTAATTAAAAAAAATATTTCTTTAGTGGAGATTAGCAAGACAAGCTACAGAGAGAGGTAGTATATCAGCAGAAAAGGAAAAATGGAGAAAAATAACATGAGTGTTTTTTAAAAGGACTATAACGTCCAAAACACATTAGATACGACATAGAGATGTAGTGTATTAGTAGGAAAAGAGAACTATAGAAGAACAAAGATATCATAAGTCAAAATGAATGGTACACAACATGCAAAACACGAGCATCATTTTGAACGAAAGACATGCTTTCTTAAAAGATATTCCTTTAAATGAGACTAGCATAAGAGGTATTTTATTTATCGAAAAAGAGAGATATAAAGATAAAAAGATTTAAAAAATATATGGGTTCAAATTCAAATAAGATAGATCACGTATAACGTGCAAAACACGTGTTTCAACTCTTGTGCATATGTTTTTGTAATACATTGAAATGTAAGGATTCGGGCGGATATGAAAGATAATTACGTTTAACGGTTCGGCTTAATCGGATTATAAATGTAGTAATCCGTTAGCCATCCAATAAGACAACAATCAGATTGAGCTTGAATTGATTCCCTTGTTCTGACAGTTACAATCATTTATAGCATTTATTATACGTTATATAATTGATTTGTAACAGATGGTGCAACGATGATAAATCCCATATAATCTGGAATTAATTGATTCCTTCCTCATGAGATATTCTCCCGCCCCTGATCCGGCTATTTCATGATGATCATTTATGAGGCTAACAGGCACGGTACGAGTATGTTCGGTCCCGGGGTGTTTCACATATCATCTTTACATGTCATTCTTCATTTTCTTCAAACTTTGCTGACACGTGTCGCCATTTAATAGACCCACATGACGAGTCTAATTTTCATTAATACAGATAGTCCCCCCACTTTCCGGTTACTCGCTATGATATGACCGAAAAGTGAAAGATTTTATCCTTTTCATCCTTGCCTCTACCTCATTAAAAACCTTACCGGAAAAATCCAATAGGGACAAAAAACGGACGACGGAAAAAAGAGTGCAGAACTTAGAGATTCAGATGATAACTCCACCGCTTATGTTCCTTTCGTCAATAATCGGTTGGTTTAACCCTGTCTTGTTTCGGGGTTTGAAGATAAATCTTTGCCTTATGTTTGCAAAGTTTGATATATATATTTCGGCTTTATTTTCTGCCTATTTTAATGTTTGGATTTTTGTTTTACCCTTTAACTTTGCATTAAAATGCTTTAATGCTCCGTGACTTTTTGAATAAGCACGAATTATAAAAGAGGGTCCTTTTATGAACGACACTTAATGAAGAAGACGTCTCAACTTCATAATGGTGTAAATATACAAAAGAGAGATAGAAATTTTCACATGTGTTTGTGTATCGTCTATAACTCATTTTGCAACTGTTTTTTCTTTTAACAGATTCGATATAAGCTTGCACTTGTAACTGTTTTTCTTTTGCAATAATTTTTTTTTTTGAATTAGTACAATGGAATAACTATTTTTGTTTACAACAGTTTTAAATATAAGGGTATAAATTTTTACCCATAACTATTTTTATTGATAACAGTTTTCAATTGAATACAAGAGTAATGCTTTTTCATCCGCAACTGTTTTCAGTTACAATAATTTTTGAGTAAGTACAAAGATATGCATTTTTATCCGTAACTATTATTCTGCCTTTAACCTTTTTTGAAACATTCGTTTATATTTACGAATATATTTTCAAAGGTTTTCGAGTCAGGCTTGTATTTTTGGCTCGTGACTTTGCTCTTAACTTTCGATTAGTTGGGTAGACCTTAGGCTTGACTTGAATTTTAATTTTTCTAGTCTTCTTTGCCTTCCATATATATAGTCCCCCAAGTGTTAGAGCTTTGAAGTATGAAATCTCGAGCATTTGATTATTCCTTTCATGTGATCCATTTCCTGAAAAGGAAAAATCTACGGGACTCAGAGGTATATATTTAGATGATGATTGCTTAACCCTTTTTTTATTTATCAAAAGAGTTGTAACCTAGACCGAGAATAATACAGTGTTCCTCGTGCCTTTCGGGTCTAATATCATCATTTGGCATTTTAGGGAATTTATCTGAGTACAAGTTTTTCTTGGCACTTTAGAAAATTATTTGAGTGCTCATACTTAGTCTTTTAGACTTAAAATATATATTTGGATGCATCGTTACTTGTGCGATATCTAAAGTTGCACCTTTGGATGTCTAACTTTTAAATAAAAGAGGGCTCTTTTTGTGATGAGCCAAAGGGTCATCACCTGTTTTTAATTAAATTTTGTATCTCTGAGGCCTTGAAAACCTCATGTAGAGTCGCCTCGATTTGCGTGCACAGCCCAGGCACATAGCCGGAAAGCTTAAATATGAAATTCTGTGAAAAATACTAAGTTTTGATATTAAAATAAATAAATTTGACCTTGGTCAACGTTTTGGGTAAACGGACCCGGACCCGTAATTTGATGGTCCCTGAGGGTCCATAGAAAAATATGGGACTTGGGCGTATGCCTGGAATCAAATTCCGAGGTCCCAAGGCTGAGAAATGAATTTTTTTGTAAAATTATTTTTTGAAATTGTTTAAGGAAATTTTCATGTGTTGGTATCGGACTCGTATTTTGGTTCCGGCGCCTGGTACAGGTCTTATATATGATTTAAGATATTTCTGTGAAATTTGGTAAAAAACGGACATCGTTTGACGTGATTTAGACCTAAAATGGAAAATTTGAGATTTTATGAAGTTTGAAAGAATTTTTGAATTTTGAGGTTTAATTCGATGTATATGATGTTATTTTGGTGATTTGATCTCGCAAATAAGTCTGTAGGATATATTTGAGGTTGTGTGCATATTTGGTTTGGAGCTCCGAGGGTTCGGGTGAGTTTTGGATAGGCCACGAGTGCATTTTGGACTTTGAAAGATAGCTATTGCATTTTTGACCTGCAGGCTTCGCATTTGCGAAGCCTGGTTCGCAAATGCGAACGACCTTTTGCAATTGCAAAGTTAGCCCATGTCTGCTCTTTCTCGCAAATGTGAGACAATTCATCACAAATGTAAACACCCTCTTATTGGCCAGACCTCGCAAATGCGATCAATAGGTCGCAAATGCGACTCTCACAAATGCGATGCTGATGTCGCAAATGCGAAGGCCAGCAATTTTCAAAGGGTTCGCAAGTGCGAATTGTTTCTTCGCAATTCCTATATCTGAGGGTCGGGGTTCGCAATTACGATCCCATGTTCGCAATTCCCGGGACGTTGAGATTATTGATGTTGTACCTTTGCCGAGATTTAATTGTTTAATTGTGTACCCTTGCCGGAATTTCTATTATTGTTTTATTTATTCCCTTGCCCATGTTTGTGATTGTTGTTTGGGTGAGGAAGAGTGTTAAAGCACGAAGGGTGATGTCGTGCATTGTTTGCTTATTGTGAGGAAAGAGAGTAAAGCACGAAGGGTGATGTCGTGTCGCATGATGTAACATTCCATGCTGATTCTATTGATTATATGTGAGGAACGAGAGCAAAAGCACAAACGGTGATGTCGTGCATATTTTATTATATTATTTCTTGGTGAGGATGAGAGTAAAAGCACAAAGGGTGATGTCGTGCACTTGTTGATCTTTGTTCCTTATTAATGTTTGAGTTATGTTATTTCCTTCGTTAATGGACGACTTTTACTTGAAATTGTTATTTCCCCACAGCATACTTACCCTCCCATATTGCTTACTTGTCTTTGTATTTCGATTCCGTTGTATATGTATATATAACTGCAAAGGTTTATATGGTAGTCCGGTCTAGCCTCGTCACTACATCGTCGGGGTTAGGCTAGGCACTTACCAGCACATGGGGTTCGTTATGCTGATGCTACACTCTGTACTCTTTTGCACAGATCTAGGTGTCGGAGCAGCTTATGGTGCACAGCAGTAGTCAGGAACCGACCTTCAGTCCACGAAACTCTGAGGTAGCCTTGCTGGCGTCCGCAGGCCCGGCGTCTCTTCTATTAGCTTTCATGTTCTATTGACATTGTATTCAAAACAGACTATGTCCTTTATTTCAAACTCTTATTTGTAGTAATCGTAGACAGTCCATGTAATGTTGTGACACCAGATGCTGGGTAGAGACTTGTATTGGCTTTCTAGACGTTATTTCTATATTAAGTTCAGACTTCCGCTAAATTTTATTTTTCGTTGTCTTTTAACTGCTTATTCATTGATAATTTAATTGTTTAATCATGTATAAAAACGAGATAGGGTAATGTTTGCAAAGGTTTTTGGCTTGCCTAGCTACCACTAGTAGGCGTCATCACAACCCTCGAGGTTGGAAAATTCGGGTCGTGACAAGTTGATATCGGAGCTCTAGGTTACATAGGTCTCACAACTCACGGACAAGCTTAGTAGAGTTTGAGGGATCGGTATAGAGACGTCTGTATTTATTCCCCAGAGGCTAATGAGTTAGGAAAAATTTCACATTTCTTCTTTCTTATCGTGCGGTTTGGTTTCTCAACGCTAATTGAATTTTTACTCTGTTCTTTCACAGATGGAGAGGACACGCGCTTTCTCATCTTCTGATCAGCAGTCTGAGCCTCAGGCAGCTCCCGCTAGGTGCAGAGGACGAGGCCGTGCTAGAGGTCGGGGTAGGGGCAGAGCTCAGCCCTGAGCAACAGCACCAGTGGCGGAGCATCAGGTTAACTTTGACGAGGAGGTTCCGACCCCAGCTCCACCAGTTCTGGTGGGCCCGGCTCAGGTCCCAGAAGGGTTTCTTGCTACCCCAGTTCTTCAGGATGCTCTGGTCCGATTGGTGGGTCTTATAAATTGTGTTACCCGAGCAGGTTTGCTTCCTGTAGCACTAGTTATCTCTCAGGCTGGAGGAGGGTTCCAGACTCCTGCTACTCATACTCTGGAGCCGGTAGCTCCCCCGATTCAGACTCTAGTAGTTCAACCAATTGGAGCAGCTCAGCCGGGTGTGGTAGCCTAGGCTGGTGATGGGGCAGTTATGTCTGCCGATGCTTTATGAAGATTGGATAGGTTCACCAAGCTCTTCACTACTACCTTCGGCGGTGCATCTACCGAGGATCCTCAGGATTATTTGGACAGCTGCCACGAGGTTCTTCGGAATATGGGTATTGTTGAGACCAATGGGGTTGATTTTGCTACATTTCGTTCGTCTGGATCCGCCAAGACTTGGTGGAGGGATTATTATTTAGCTAGACCAGCAGGATCTCCAGCCTTGACCTAGGAGCAGTTCACACATCTATTTCTGGAGAAATTTCTCCCTATTACACAGCAAGAGGCCTACCAGAGGCAGTTCGAGCGTTTCCATCAGGGATCCATGACAGTCACCTAGTACGAGACCAGGTTTATTGAGTTGGCTCGCCATGCTCTTGTTATACTTCCCTCTGAGAGGGAGAGAGTAAGACGGTTTATTGATGGACTCATTCAGCATATTCGTCTCCAGATGGCTAGAGAGGATGGGAGCGAGATATCCTTTTGAGGAGGCAACCAATGTGGCCCGGAGGATTGAGATAGTATTTTCACAGGGGGGTGGTCATAGAGAAGACAAGAGACCCCGTCAGTCAGGCCGATTTAGTGGTGCCTCGTCTGGAGGCAGAGATTCGTATGATAGGGGTCAACCTTCTAGGACTTTCCAGTCAGCCCTCCAGGTTTCTCAGGGTACACCAGGTGGCTGTGGTTCTCACACGCACTATTCTGATCAACAGACATTCAGTGCACTGCCAGCTCCTATCAGTGCACCGGTACTTCAGAGTTTTCGTGGTGGTCATTCGGGTCGACAGGGCCAGCAGACTCAGCAACCGAGGACTTATTACACTTGTGGTGGCACGGGTCATATTGCCAGATTTTGCCCTCGAGCACCGAGCAGTTCTCAGCACCAGGGTTCTCGTGCCATTGTTCAGGCACCAGGTGTTCCACAGCCCGCCCATCCAGTTAGAGGTGGGGGTAGAGGTGCCAGAGGTGGAGGTAGAGGTCATAGAGATGGAGCTCAGACCGCCATAGGTAGAGGCCAGCCAGCAGCAGGCCATCCCAGAGAGGTAGATTAGAGTGGTAGGGACCATCCCCGATGTTATGCTCTTTAGGCTATGCTCGAGATAGAGGTTTCAGATGCAGTCATTACAGGTACGGTTCTGGTTTGTGATAGAGATGCTTCAGTGTTGTTTGATCTGGGGTCCACGTATTCGTATGTGTCATCCTATTTTTTCCCGTATTTGATCATGCCTAGTAATTCATTGGTTATTCATGTTTATGTATCTATGTTGTTGGGTGATTCTATCGTGGTTGATCGAGTCCATCGCTCTTGTATTGTGGTGATTGGGGGTCTGGGGACTCGTGTAGATTTGTTGCTTTTAGATATGGTCGACGTTGATATTATATTAAGGATGGACTGGTTATCACCATATCATACTATCTTGGACTGCTATGCCAAGATTGTGACCTTAGCTTTATCGGGTATGCCTCGTTTAGAGTGAAGAGGGACTCCTGGTCATTCTACCCGCAGTGTTATATCGTATATGAAGGCTCGGCATATGGTCGAGAAGGGGTGTTTGGCCTATTTAGCCTATGTTCGGGATTCCAGTACTGAGGTTCCCTCTATCGATTCTGTGCCCGTTGTTTGTGAGTTCCCTGATGTTTTTTCTTCAGACCTGCTAGGTATGCCACCCAACATGGATATTGATTTTCGCATTGATTTGGTTCTGGGCACTCAGCCCATTTCTATCCCACCATATCATATGACCCCACCGGAGTTGAAAGAGCTAAAGGAACAGTTACAGGATTTGCTTGAGAATGGTTTCATTAGACCTAGTGTCTCACCTTGGGGTGCGCTGGTGTTATTTGTCAAGAAGAAGGATGGGTTAATGAGAATGTGTATTGTTTACCGACAATTGAACAAGGTAACGATCAAGAATAAGTATCCACCGTCGAGGATTGATGATTTGTTCGACAAGCTTTAGGGTGCTAGGGTATTTTCCAAGATTGACTTGTGATCTGGCTACCATCAGTTGAGGATTAGGGCATCAGATGTCCCTAAGACAGCTTTCCACACTCGGTATGGGCATTATGAGTTCTTGGTTATGTCATTCAGGTTGACAAATGCCCCGGCAGCTTTATTGGACTTGATGAACCGAGTATTCAGGCCTTATTTGGACTCATTCGTGATAGTTTTCATTGATGATATATTGATATATTCCTACAGCCAGGAGGAGCACGAGCAGCACCTTAGAGTGGTTCTTTAGATTCTGAGGGATAGTCAGTTATATGCTAAGTTCTCGAAGTGTGAATTCTGGTTGGGTTCAGTTGCATTTCTAGGTCATGTTGTATCAGTAGAGGGTATCCAGGTGGACCCAAAGAAGATTGAGGCAGTCAAGAACTGGCCTAGACCAGTATCAACTGCAGAGATTCGGTGTTTCTTGGGGTTGGCAGGCTACTATCGACGGTTCGTAGAGGGGTTTTTATCTATTGTAGCTCCGATGACCAGATTGACCCAGAATGGTGCCCAGTTTAGATGGTTGAATGAGTGTGAGGCGAGATTTCAGAAGCTCAAGATAGCTCTTACTACGACATCGGTGTTGTTCTGCCCACAGGTTCAGGGCCCTATACAGTCTATTGTGATGCTTCCGTATTGGGCTTGGAGCAGTGTTGAAGCACGATGGCAAGGTCATTGCCTATGCTTCAAGATAGTTAAAGATTCATGAGAAGAACTATCTAGTTCATGATTTGGAGTTGGCAGCCATAGTTTAGGCATTGAAGATTTGGAGGCATTATCTGTATGGCGTGGCATGTGAGGTATTCACGGATCACGAGAGTCTTCATTACTTGTTCAAGCAAAAGGAGTTGAATTTGAGGTAGAGGAAGTGGTTGGAGTTGTTGAACGATTATGACATCACCATTCTATATCATCCGAGGAAGGCCAATGTGGTACCCGATGCATTGAGTAGGAAGTCAGCCAGTATGGGCAGTCTTGCTTATATTCCGATCGGTGAGAGGCCGCTTGCTTTGGCTGTTCAGGCTTTAGCCAGTCAGTTCGTGAGGCTGGATATTTCTGAGCCTAGTCGTGTGTTAGCTTGCACGGTCGCTTGTTCTTCATTATTTGAGCGTATCCGTGATCGGCAGTATGATGATCCCCATTTGTGTTTCCTTAGAGACACGGTACAGTGCGGAGGTGCCAGGAACGTTACCTTAGATGAAGATGGAGTTTTGAGATTACAGAGTCGAGTGTGTGTGCCTAATGTGGATGGGCTCTGAGAGTTGATCCTGGATGAGGCCCATAGCTCCCAGTACTCTATTCATCCGGGAGCTGCGAAGATGTATCAAGATTTGCGGCAGCATTACTGGTGGCGTAGAATGAAGAAGGATATCGTAGCAAATGTGGATTGTTGTTTGAATTGTCAAGAGGTTAAGTATGAGCATCAGAGGCCTGGTGGTGTATTTCATAGGATTGAGCTTCCCGAGTGAAAGTGGGAGCAAATTACTATGGACTTTGTTACTGGACTTCTGCTGACTCGGAAGAAGTTCGACACAGTTTGGGTCATTGTTGATAGGCTGACAAAGTCAGCACATTTCATTCCTGTGGCAGTCTCCTATTCTTTTGAGAAGTTGGCTGAGATCTACCTTCGGGAGATTGTTCGCCTTCATGGTGTGCCTGCATCTATCATTTCAGACAAGGTTACACAGTTTACCTCGCGCTTCTGGAGAGCAGTTCAGCGTGAGTTGGGCACACTAGTTGAGTTGAGCACAGTATTTCATCCCCAGACGGACGGTCAGTCCAAGCGGACTATTCAGATCTTAGAGGATAGGCTCTGAGCTTGTGTTATTGACTTTGGAGGTTCGTGTGATTAGTTCTTGCCTTTAGCATAGTTTGTCTACAACAACAGCTACCAGTCGAGCATCCAGATGGCTCCTTATGAGGCTTTATATGGTAGGCGGTATCAGTCTCCGGTTGGATGGTTTGAGCAGGGAGAGGCTCAGTTGTTGGGTACGGATTTGGTTCAGGAGGCCTTGGACAAGGTCAGGATCATTCAAGATAGGCTTCGTTCAGCTCAGTCCAGGCAAAAGAGCTATGTAGACCGTGAGGTTCGAGATGTGGCTTTCATGGTTGGTGAGCGGGTATTGCTCCGAGTGTCGCCTATGAAAGGCATGATGAGATTTAGGAAGAAGGGCAAGCTTATCCCTAGGTTTATTTGTCCATTTGATATTCTTGATCGAGTGGGAGAGGTGGCTTATAGACTTGCTTCGCCACCGAGCTTATCAGCCGTGCATCCAGTGTTTCATGTGTCCATGCTTCGGAGGTATCACGGCGACCCTGCCTACGTGTTAGATTTCAGCACTGTCTAGTTGGACAAGGACTTGTCTTATGAGGAGGAGCCGGTAGCTATTCTAGACCGGCAGGTTCGTCAGTTGAGATCCAAGAGTTTCCCTTCTGTTCGTGTTCAGTGGAGAGGTCAGCCTCTGGAGGCATCGACCAGGGAGTCTGAGTCCGATATGCGGAGCTGTTATCCTAATATTTTCCCCGACTCAGATACTTTTTTCTTCTGTCTGTTCGAGGACGAACGGTTGTTTTAGAGGTGAAGAATATGACGACCCAAAGGGTCATCACCTGCTTTTAATTGAATTATGTGTCTCTGAGGCCTTGAAAACCTCATGTAGAGTCGCTTCAATTTGCGTGCACAGTCCGAGCGCATAATCGAAAAGCTTAAATATGAAATTCTGTGAAAAATGCTAAGTTTTGATGTTAAAATAAATAAATTTGACATTGGTCAACGTTTTGGATAAATGGATCCGGACCCGTGATTTGACGATCCCAGAGGGTCCATAGGAAAATATGGGACATGGGCGTATGCTCGGAATCGAATTCCGAGGTCCCAAGGCCGAGAAATGAATGTTTTTGTAAAATTATTTTTTGAAATTATTTAAGGAAATTTAAAATAAAATTTATTAGAACGTGTTGGTATCGGGCCTGTATTTTGGTTTCGGTCCCTGGTACAGGTCTTATATATGAATTAAGATATTTCTTTGAAATTTTGGTGAAAAACGGACGTCGTTTGACGTGATTCGGACCTAAACTGGAACAATTGAGATTTTATGAAGTTTGAAAGAATTTTTGGATTTTGAGGCTTAATTCGATATATATGATGTTATTTTGGCTATTTGATCTTGCGAATAAGTCTGTAGTATATTTTTGAGGTTGTGTGCATATTTGGTTTGGAGCCCCGAGGGCTCGGGTGAGTTTTGGATAGGCCACGAGTGCATTTTGGACTTTGAAAGATAGTTGTTGCATTTCTGACCTGCAGGATTTGCATTTGCGAAGCCTGGTTTGCAAATGCGAACGGACTTTCGCAATTGCAAAGTTATCCCAGGTCTGTTCTTTTTCGCAAATGCGAGACAATTCATTGCAAATGTGAACACCCTCCTATTGGTCAGACCTCGCAAATGCGATGCTGATGTCGCAAATGCGAAGGTCAGCAATTTTTGAAGGGTTCGAAAATGCGAATTGTTTCTTCGCAATTCCCTTATCTGAGGGTCGGGTTCGCAATTCCCATATCAGAGACCTACAAATTTTTATACTTAGTCGAATATTAAGTCATTTTCACCCCATTTACAAAACACAACTCCTTTGGGCGATTTTTCAAGAATAAACCTTCTTCCAAATCAATTGTAAGTTAGTTTTTACTCATTTTTTTCAATCATTAACATCATTTAACATGTTTCCAACTTAAAATCAATGATTTTCATGGGTGAAATTGGGTATTTTGGGTTGAACCTAGGTTTTTTCAAAAATTGGGGATTTGGACCTCAATTTGAGGTCCGATTTCAAAACAAATCATATATTTGAGTTGTGGGGGAATAGGTGATCGGGTTTTGGTTCGAACCTCAGGTTTTGACCACGTGGACCCCGGGGCGATTTTTGACTTTTTGGGTAAAACTTTGGAAAACTCATTTTCATGCATTGGGGTTGATTCATTTAGTGTTTATTAATGTAATTAAGTAATTTATGATTAGATACGAGCGAATTGGAGGTGGAATCGCGGGGTAAAGCTATAATAGAGGCTTGAGTTGTATTCAAGGCATTGAGGTAAGTGTTTGGTCTAACTTCAGCTTGAGGGACTAGGAGTTGAGTCTTATTTGCTAATTGCTACTTGTTGAGTACGACGTATAGGCATGGTGACGAGCATCTATACGTTGGTGTCTAGCATGACCGTGAGTCTTAAAATTGTCAATATCTTGATTTCATTGTATTTCTCTTGCCTTGGTGATGATTCCTATTTGTTATGAAAAGCTTGTGAAAGAAAAATGTGACCTATGAACAACGAGGAGCATTGGCTCAAGTGGTAAAGTGAAATATGAAATAAAATTGAAAGGAAGAGAAAGAGTATTTAAATATCTCCCTTGCCAGGGTGTTGTTGCTTATTGAATATTTTTCCTTTTCGGGGCATTGAGATTATTGATATTGTACCCTTACCGGGATTTCATTGTTTAATTGTGTACCCTTGCCAGTATTTCTATTATTGTTTTGTTTATTCCCGTGCCCTTGTTTGTGATTCTTATTTGGGTGAGGAAGAGTGTTAAAGCACGAAGGGTGATGTCATGTATTGTTTGCTTATTGTGAGGAAAGAGAGTAAATCCCGAAGGGTGATGCCGTGCCGCACGATGTACTATTCTGTGCCAATTCTATTGATTATATTTGACGAACGAGAGTAAAAGCACGAAGGGTGATTCCATGCATATTTTATAATATTATTGCTTGGTGAGTGTGATGCCGTGCACTTGTTGATCTCTGTTCTTTATTAATGTTTGCGTTGTGTTATTTCTTTCGTTACTGGACGACTTTTACTCGAAATTGTTATCTCCCAAAAGCATGCTTACCCTCCCATATTGCTTACTTGTCTTTGTATTTCGATTCTGATGTATCTGTATATATAACTGCACAGGTTTATGTGGTAGTCTGGTCTAGCCTTGTCACTATTTCGTCGGGGTTACGCTAGGAACTTACCAACACATGGGGCCGGTTGTGCTGATGCTACACTCTGTGCTCTTTTGCATAGATCCAGGTGTTGAAGCAGCTTACGGTGCACAACAGTAGTCAGGGAGCTGACCTTCAGTCCACGAAACTCCGAGGTAGCCATGCTGGCGTCCGCAGGCCCAGCGTCTCTTCTATTAGCTTCCATGTTCTGTTGACATTGTATTCAAAACAGACTATGTCCTTTATTTCAAACTCTTATTTGTACTAGTCCTAGACAATCCGTGTAATGTTGTGACACCAGGTGCTGGGTAGAGACTTGTATTGGCTTTCTAGACGTTGTTTCTATATTAAGTTCAGACTTCCGCTAAATTTTACTTTTCGTTGTCTTTTAATTGCTTATTCATTGATAATTTAATTATTTAATCATGTATAAAACCGAGAACGGGTAATGTTTGCAATGGTTTTTGGCTTGCCTAGATACCACGAGTAGGTGCCATCACGACCCCCGAGGTTGGAAAATCTGGGTCGTGACACTTTTATATACTTTAAACGCTATGTATATGACGTCTCATTTTCATTCGGGCGTAAAATAGGATCGATTGATCCGAGTAGACTTTTAGTCTGAGGGATTATTAATTCCGGTAAGATTTACAAGAGTATTGACCCCATTAAAATTTACAGGAGTATTGATCCCGGTAAGACATTGAGTTTGAGGGAGTATTGATCCCAAATAAGTATATATCTTAGTAGATTTGTCCTGAAGAGACATTTAATCTGATTGGATTTTGAAATTTAAGTATATGAACATACTTCCAAGTAGAGAGGGACATATGTCCGAAATAATATTTGAGATTTATGGGATAATCGATCCGAGTCATAATACAATTAGCCATTAAGAAAGGCTTATATATTTAGCTTGAATGGTCATTGCTGGACCGAATATAAGTTGCGTGTTTGTTCAAAGTGATTTTTATTCTCGTGGCATATTTGCATACCTTTATCTTGACTTAAATGTAAAACTCTCGTTTTTTATCGTGGGATTCTTGACTCTGACATGGAGTTCTCAATCCTTTTTGTGTAGGTGTAGTATACGTATTTTTGAAAAACTCATTCAACATTGTTTAAAGTGATTATGCTTGATATGAGTAATACAACTAACTGAGTTGAGCTGGTAAATAATGTCAGGTCAAATTGACTAATCTTCAAGTATAAGTAATCTCCCTAGTGTTTGAGTTTTGAGGTATGAGAACTCAAACACTAGAATCATAATTTGACAATCCGCGGTCTTATAGTCCCCGGTAGGATAGATAGTTTCGATATTGATGGACTTTCAAATGGTCCAGTTTCAACATAGGGATGGTACCGAAGATATTTTTATCAAATATTTTGTACTCTGGACGGGAACTACGGAGGTTCCAAAATGTTGTCGAGGATCATGCTATATCTTGATTTGAGCTATTCATACTGACTTTGATGATTTTTTTATTTAAAGCCTTATTACCAGAGTAATTTTCACTACTTTCTTTATAAATTTCTCGCATCATATATTTTGTTTGTTTGGTCCATGTGGCATTTTAGCTTTTGGAGCCTTGAATATTCTCAAATATAATTATTCTTCAACAAGGCAGGTGGTACGGGATGAGACGCACTCAGAGTTATCGAAAGCATGCTTGTCTTCTGGTAAAATCATATTCTGCAAGTAATAAATGAATTTATTATGTCAATTCCAATATTTATAAGTAAGGCTTACCTCATTTTTATTCTAATTGATGATAGATCAGGGATCGCCAAAATAAGAGATGGCTCAATCCCGAGACGGTTTGATCCGAAAACAATATTTCTCAATAAGAGCCTGGAGTTGCTTTCAGAATTAGTGATATCATCAGTAGATCTGAGACTAGCACATCCGGCTCTATTTTCTTGGGCTGCATAGTTTTCTTGGATTTGATCAATCGTTAAGTCAATACTTTTGCTCTGAGTCCCCAAGCTAATTTAAGCCCTGTAGCATATGCTTCATACTCGACTTTGTTGTTAGTAATAAAATAACTTTTATAAATTATCTAACTACTTTTCCTGATAGGCATTAAGTATTGTCCCTAACTCGAGAAGTTTAGTACTTGTGGACCAAATTGTGTTGAAGGTCCAGATCCTGCGAAGTATCCCAAAAATAACACATTCAGGTAATATGTTCGAGCTAAGATTAATCATGAAATATGCTTAATTTGTAATTTTATAGTCGTAGGTGGTTGATAAATAATATCATATTCACTTAGTTCGACTACTCATTTAGCTAGCCTTCCTGACAGTTCATATCTATGCAAAATATTGCGTAATAAAAATATAGTGATTACGGGAATTGAATGACATTAAAACTGAAGCCTTAGATTTAGGGCAACTACAATTAATGCCAACTTATCAAAATATTGATATGTAGTTTTCGTATCTAAGAGCATTCTATAATAGATAGGAGAATCTGTACCTTTATCTTCTTGAATTAAAATTGCATTTACCGAGACATCGAGACAATTATTGTATCGGCAATCATCTTTCTCCTTAAAATTTTGAAAGTGATGATGCGTTGTTGTTAGATAGCAAGTTCGAATGATTCGACTTTTCGGACTAAACCGATCTTTCATAGTTCTGTAACTTTATATTTTATTATTTGACTCTAGTTTCTTCTTTTGCTTGACCGGATTATTCCACGGATCAATATTGAGCATATAAACTTTTACCTCTGGTGGTACACTTGTTATGTTAGCATGGTGGCAAGCAAAGAAATTTTTGTTAACATGTAAAAATTACCTTTAAATTTGGTGTCGAGTCACGACCAACGTAAACCTTCCTATTTGGGAAGTCAATGATAATTTCTAGTTCTTCAGCATTTGACCTTGTGGCTTCTGATTCTTTCTGTTCAATGATTGCTTCGGAAAATATTTGTATAATTGTCCAAGGTTATTAATGAACCTTCCTTCCTCGTGGTCTATTTCATCCTGCAACTATCTCTTCTTTTTCAGTTGTTAGGTGTGGTATCTTTCTAATCAATCCCGTGGGTGTTTTACCCATGTTCCTCCTAATCTTCATTCTTCTCCTATGAAATTTTACAATTTAGGAAGGTAATTCCTTACATGTTCGGGTAGATCCGGATCTTTTCCAGCCCGTGAAGAAAATATCGTATCTCTTTGCTCGGATCTATTTTTTAGATTTTTGCGTTTAGATTCGAATCACCCAAGAATCACATCTGTTTGATCTCCGGGCCTGTTTTTGGACATCTTATTAGTGTCGATTTGATTTACCATGCCTTCTTCTGTTTAAATCTCGGTGCTGCAACGGTTATGCATATCATTCTTATAAGATAGATAGGAATTTTCGGAGGTGTTATACCCGCTCGTTTTGTTCCTTGATCTGTTTCTGTAAGGGTAGAACTAAATTTTGCAAATTAAAATTACCTAGTGTATTTGAACTTCCTGTTTCGAAACTGTTTCGTACAGATTCGTTATAGTCAGTTCTGGTACTGATAGTTGCGGCACCAATATATCGATGTACATTCTCTATTTTCCTGCTTGTTGCTTACATATCATCATCATGGCTATTCTTTCCTTTTTATTTTGCATGGTAAAGCCATCTCAACTTGGTTGTCCTCAACTGCGTTGATTGGCAAGTTTCGGCCATGATGAAGGTTTAAACTGAAAACAAGCGAATATTAACAAAAATTGTTACTATCTTCGGATGAATAGGAAATTTGCTTGAGTTTCCGATAACGGATACAAACTATTTAACCAAAAAATAGTTTTCAAGGTCAAAGTAATAATTTTATATGACGGGCCACAAGCAACCGATTCAGTCAGAAAGATATAAAATTTTGTTAATACAATGTGATAGAGAAGTGGGAAATAAATCCAATGACAGATAATATAATAAAAATAAAGCAGAGAAAAAAGAATTCTTATTGAATTATCCTTGATAGGATAATGAGTTGAACAAAGCTTTAAGGGTCGAACTATGACTAACTTGAGAGCAATATGCTATAAATTACAATGTATAGAATTGTAGAGAAGAAAATTTGATTCTCCTGATGGTGGTAAAAATATGTCTATTTATAGGGCTAAATCTAAGTAACCATTCTCCTTGAATTATGGGTCCATTATGAACATTTACTCAATCCTTCCATTACTTTTGGAAGACTTGTAACAGCTATGTAAATGCTGGAATTCCGTAACTAATGAGTTAATTCCATAACTGATGAGTTAATTCCATAACTGATGAGTTAACTATGTAACTGATGAGTCAATCCCATTCCCGTTGAGTCAATCACGTGCATGTTGAGTCAATCTCGTGCCTATTGAGTCAATCCCGTGCCTGTTGAGTCAATCCCGTACCTGTTGAGTCACTCTTGAATTGATTGCCTTGTTCTAACCATTACAATCATTTATTGTACGTTACATAATTGATTTGTAACAGATGGTGCAATGATGATAAATCCTATATAATCTGGGATTAATTGATTCCTTCCTCATGAGATATTCTCCCTCACCTGATCCGGCTATTTCATGATGATCAGTTCCGAGGTTAATAGGCACGGTACTAGTATGTTCGGTCCCGAGGGTGTTTCATATATCATCTTTACATGTCATTCTTCACTTTTCTACAAACTTTGCTGACACGTGTTGCCATTTAATAGACCCACATGGCGAGTCTAATTATCACTAATACACACCTTATAATCTTCAATAACAAAATCATAGGCAAAACCATATAGTGTTGATTCGTAATGACAAATATTAGCACGTCACAACATGTAACGATCAAGCCCGGGAATCATTTTGCATTTTTAAATAGCAGGATTTCATTATACTATTATGTGGCTATAGATCATACATAACAAGCCATTACAAGTACTCATCAATGGATAAGAAAAATCAAAGGAGAAAACCGAGAGTGGCGGTTCGAGAGGCATAACTTGAGAATGAACACGGAGATTGTTCCTATGATGATTGGTTGACTTCTCATTCTCTGCTTCGGATTGAATTCAATTGAGAATTAGAAATTAGGAATTTAGCCATTTAGAGTTTCAATAGTACTTTATATACATAGGAGTAAAAGTGTAAATATAAATATTCTTAATGAGTTAATGGTTTATCCGATAAGAAAATTGAGTAATCTGTCCCAAACCATTGAACTCGTTAATTATAAAATCTCAATTTGTTCACTATCTATTACACCCATAACCCGATATCAATAAGCCAATAGGCCATCGGTTCAGTTCGATTCAATTAACGGTTACTGTTCGATTTTGAACAGTTGATCACGCCCAACTATGCCTTATAAAAAGGACTCGCAAACGTTCCAAATATAATCTGAGTATTTAGCCCACAGTCGAACCCACAAGGAATTAACCTATCAGTTACTCTAGTTAGACTTACGTAATCAACTTCCCAAACTTTCTGAATAACAATTGAGGATGTTTCTACTAACTAAGAATGAATGTAAATAAGAAACTGAAAACTAACTATGATTAAGTTGTAAACAATTAAGAGAAGGTTCTAAGGTTATGATTTGCCCTATTGATGGAATCCCTTCCGGTTATGTTTCACATAGAATTGCCTAATCATCTCTATCAATCATGAGCACTCTTATTACCGCAAATCTCTCCCGAGTAATCACGACAATTTACTAGACGCACTCTCCCGACTTACATCTTACTTTAGATTGCACCCAAGGCTTCGTTTTCCCTAATCCCGCCTTTAAACCCTCAGTTATTGATTCACCATATACTTTGGGAGTGGTGGTGTTCAACAATTGACCTAAATATGCACTCTCTCCCGAATTATGCATACTAAATAGGCACAACTAATTGAGGATCCTATCAATTAACTACAATAAGAACATAGTTGAACAAATAGATATTAAACCGGGCAAACTATATTAACATAACAAGAAGTTCATCCTTCAATAGGTTCCATCAAAACCTTAGACTAAATATTTAGCTATTCATACTAGTGTTCATCACAACAATATTCAACTTCATCATAAATCGTAAAACACAAAAGAAAGAAAAGAAGAACTCGATGTTGAATTATCCTCCTTGCCTCTTGCCTCTCCTTGCCTTTAACTAAGCTATGAAAATCTTGATAATAATCTCTTGGGCGAGCTAGACCTTCTATAGGTTAAGTGGATTTTCCCCCGAACTTCCAAATTTACCCCTGAAGTGTACTTTTCCGGAACTGGGCTAGCACGGCCGCGCTAGTGATCGCGCATATAGCCTATCATTATGCCTCGACTTCCTGGGCTAGCGCGATCGCGCTAGTCCAGGTATACATTTTATCTCATCTTTCTCTCGTCTTCCTAGTGGACGCGCTAGTCCAGGTGTACATTTTATCTCTTCTTTCTCTCGTCTTCCCACGTACTCAGCTTTCTTGCTTCAATTTAGCTCCAAATACAGATTTAAGGCCTCATGCATGCCACTCACTCCTGCAAAGTGTGAAATTCACAATTAGAGCCCATTTAACTATATTATAACAGTGAAACATGATCAAGTTGGGGCATAAACAGTCGCCAAATTATATGAATCTAGCCTATTATTAACACCCCACACTTAAATCATTGCTAGTCCTCGAGCAATCTACCACACTGTATACAGGTCCCTTCACTAAGCATTTTTCCCTAACGTATCACACCAAAAAAAAATTACCAAAATTACACCTAATAGTGAACAATCCCTGCCTCAAAAGTCGACTCTCACATGCCGTGCAATATTCATACTTACTCAAATTGCACTTTACAGAGGTCAAGACTTGCCTTTCCTTCGTGAATCACATGCCCTCACATCACACAAGAAAGTAGTTCCACAAATATTAAATTCAAGAACAATTAGGAACGTAGATAAACAAAATTCGCTCACTCTCACAAAGGACATTCACATGCCACAAAGATGCACCATAGGCTTGCCCGTATTGTAATACACTACTAATCGAGTCCACTCAGTCTAAAATCAATTAGAACTTCACTCGGTTGTAATGTAGGCTAAAGGACGGGTAGGGTATATTTGGATATAGTGACTAACCTCTGTAAGCACTTTTAATACAATCACATTAACTTTCAAATCCGTACTTATGCCAACCATATATTCCACCTCATTTTTATTTACAACATCCCACTCCATTAGGTGCAATTGCAACAAACCACCACGGATCGACTAATACATTTGCTCAAAACAAAAACTTTTTTTTCTTTTAAGCGGCGCTTATTCTTTTACTTGTCCAAACACTGCACCTTTCCTCTATTTCATCGGGTCCACTCAAAATCCATACCACCACCCCACACTTTTGCTTTTGCATAATTTCAATATCATACAAATGCCTATGGGAGGTAAGGGGATTCAACAGATGTCCATTCAAACAATTGGGTAAGGTTAGCAATGTGGCTGCCAAAGAAACAGGCTTATAAGACCAACGGGGTTGACTACGATGTATTACATTTAGGTAGGTCTACTTTATATGTCTGGCTCAACAAAGAAATGCCTATATCACTTCTAAGACTGAATGAAACTGCTATTTCACTTTGCAAACACACAGGGCAAGTTCTAGGCATCAAATGCATAGCATATAATACAATATAACTCATACACACATGACACATGACTCACTCTAGACCGACTTATCAAGACACTCTCGTTCAAGTATTCGAGCCAGTAGCAAACATACAAATTAAGGCATTTTAGCAAGAATCAACCACTGATACTAAGCGTAATACTCTAGTGTCTATTGTGTTCAGGTGTATCAACGCCCAGGGTTTCTCTTTCGATTTCAGCTCATAGCCCATCAATACTAACTAATTACTAAAAAAAATACCTACACCCGGTTCAAGATAAACCCTTGGAAAAGAACCGTGACCCAAACAAAAACCAAGGGGGAGTTACTACACTACCTAAAAATAACAAAAATCATTTTGGTCTTTTCTCTAGACTTACTTCCCTCAAGAAAATTGTCTGAAGGACCCGTCATCAGGAAGAGTCTCCATATTCCATTTTTTTTTCTCGTCGACTTAGTCCCTCAAGAACCCCGTCGAGAGAGATCTGTCGTCGGGACAAGTAAACTTACCTACTTTACACTTACCTAAATTAACTATCACTCAAACCATACAAAAACAAAAACAACAATCAAGAAGAAGAAAAAATCAAACAATCAATTTGTTACATGTACATACACACATTGAAGTATCCTCAATCCCACACTTTAAAAGGTATCCATGTCCTCATGGCATAAAATTAAAGAACATTGAGGGAAAAGAACGTCCCTGAAAGATCACTCCTGATCGGATATGGTGTCTGGGTTCATATTGCAAGCACGACCTAGAGCTCTCAGTCGGCCTAAGAATTTCTTCTCCGACATCACATAGCGGTCAATTGCCGCATCAATGCAGGCACCCAAATTCGTGACTGAGGTACGCAAACCAGCCACCTCATGCTCCAAAGCAGTGAGCCTGGAAACCCGAGCAGCTCCAAAAGGTGTTGCAGTCCCAGACGGTGCTGCAGCAGCTGCAATTTAATCATGGGCATGTGGCTCGTCCCCCACATCCTCCTGCTCAGTCTCCTCATCCTCAAAGTCACCAAAGTCACTACTATCCTCACCACCTGCTATTGTCGGCTCCTTACTAGTGGTTACCTTATCTACCCGGAACTTGCGGTCTTTTGGCACTATACCATCCACTGTTAGATTTTCCGGCACCCTAGCTGCCCTACAAAGTTTAGTAACCAATGACGGGAAAAAGAACTCATACCTTTTGATTGGACAGCGGGTAAACATCTCTGCATGAATTACTCTGGCCACGTCAAAGTTGTAACCATTGATGAAGCACCAGATTAGAGCCGTTCGAGGGCCATTCACCTCCGTAGTGTTGGAGGACAGGAGCACACGGTTGTTGATAATATACAACCAGCACTTCCCTTCAAAGGTTAATGCCGAGGAGTGGAACTTCTTACCATACTTCATCCAGACGACCTCCTTTTTCGGGTACACAGATTATTTCAAAGAATGTGTCCCAATGCGAGTATTTGGTGTCATACCCCACATAAAAGTCATCATAAGGATCCACAGGATGGGGCAACTGGTACGTCGTCCGTATAGCCTCAACAGAGGCATTCACCACCTTTCGGCGCACCATGGCTACGCCATCGACATGCTCTTTCACATTGGCATAAAATTCTCTAACTACCATTACATTACCTTTACCCGGCTCCTCAATGAAAGTTTGCAACCCACGCCTTACCAGCTCAGTATACATGTGAGGCCAACCCAGCTGGACGGATCCTATGTCAGTGTCTCTTTCCGGAATTGGCTTTTTAGTGGCCTTTTTCGTAAAGCAGTCCTGAGCCTTAGCAGAGACAAACCTGCTGCTATCAAAGGGGCGAGCAGGGGCTATCCCGCGTGCTCGGGACGAGCCGGCTTGGCTGCTAGAAGAGGCACCTGTGGCACGACGTTTCTGAGACGTAGCCATAGTACCTAGAAAATGGGAGAACATTAGCACAGCCCAACACAAACTTGTGACGCAATGCGGCTACTCAGACTTCACATGCATAATTGGTCACAAGTACACTATTATAGTCACTAAGGCATATACACAAACACCTTGTGGGAATTCAGTACCCACAACCCATTTCAAGCATTTGACCACCCCAAAACCACCTTAATGTACCCACAAGCAAAACTAATTCATGCTCTAACTCCACCAACCATTCCATCCCCACTTACTATAACATATACTACAGATTTTAACTAAACAAAGGCAACAACAACTACTACATAAATACAAAAATAAAAATAAAAAATAAAAATGAACATCAAAAATACCTGTAGTGGGAAATTGTTAGGAGAAGCGAATAAGAGGAGAGGGGAGTGTGCTTGAGACTTGGGGAAAGTTGAAGAAGATGGAAGTGAATTAAAGAGAAGGGGAGTTTGTGAAGAAGAAATGGGCTTTAGGGTTGGGTCGGGTGTTTGAATGTATTTGTAGCAGTGGGGTAGAGTGGGATTGAAGGGGGGTTATTAGATGGGGGGGCTAATTTAGACTAAACAAAAAAAAAGTTCACATAAGAAAAGGAAAATTAAAATAACAACCAAACACAACAGATTTTAGGCGGTACTAGTGTGGTCGTAGCGCGGCCGTGCTAGTATTTTGGATCCCAGGCATAAGACTTGCCCATATGCGCGATCGTAGCGCGGTAACTAGCGCGATCGCGCTAGCAGCATGGCCACAAGCATGGGCGTGCTAATATTTTTAGGCTGAGGCAGAATACTTGCCTATATGCGCAGCCTGTAGCGCGGGCGCGCTCCCGGACACAATTTTTTTCTTAGTTTCACATGTTCTTACCATTTGCGATGGCCTTATCACCCGGCCATTGTCACCTGCATTGGTTAGTACATCCCAAAACTCACAATTAACAACTACTACTATCATTGGGTTGCCTCCCAACCAGTGCCTTAGTTAATGTCGTGGCATGACGATTACAACAATTCAATGGGTTGCCTCCTATGCAGAGCCTGATTTAATGTTGTGGCACGACGCAGACAAGCACATTTAAGGCTCGCTCGACCTCTGAGGTTCAGTCAGATGGATCTCTGACACTTCCTTTAATTCATTCATGCCTAATTGTAATTTCAATCTCTGCCCATTGACCTAAATGTGTGAGAGTCTTTCTCTGAGGCAATATCCATAGCCCCTAAAGGGGATACTTCAACCACTCGAAATGGGCCAGATCATCGTGACTTGAGCTTACCCGGGAATAGCCTTAATCTGGAGTTATAGAGCAATACCATGTCCCCGGGGCTGAAATGTCGCTCAACAATGTTATGGTCATGCAATCTCTTCATTCATTTCTTATACAACCTTGTGCTCTCAAAAGCCATATATCGGAACTCGCCAAACTCATGCAATTCATTGATTCTCATTGTACCCGCAACCTCAATGCCTAGGTTCAGTTGTTTCAGTTCCCACCAAGCTTTATGTTCAAGTTCCACTGGCAAGTGGCAGGCCTTCCCGAACACCAACTTATATGGTGACATACCAATTGGTGTTTTAAAAGCAGTTCTATAAGCACAGAGTGCATCATCTAGTTTTTCGCCAATCAGTTCTTGTGGCATTTATTGTCTTGGTCAATACACTCTTTATCTCTCTATTAGACACTTCCACATGTCCATTTGTCTGCGGATGATATGGTATTGCCACCTTGTGACGCACATCATACTTCTCTACAACTTCTCAAAGGCTCGATTGCAGAAGTGGGTGCCTCCATCGCTGATAATAGCTCTCGGTGTCCCAAAACGGATGAATATGTTCTTCTTCAAAAAACCCCACCACTACTCTTGCATCATTAGTAGGACATGCTACAGCTTCTACCCATTTGGACACATAATCTATTGCAACAAGTATGTACTTATTGACAAAAGAGCTGACGAAGGCTCCCATAAAGTCAATCCCCCAGACATCAAACACTTCCACCTCTTGAATCGGGTTCATGGGCATCTCATGGCGACGGTAAATGTTCCCGGTTCACTGACATTTATTGCAGCCCTTCACCCATTGGTGTGCATCTTTAAACACTATTGGCCAAAAGAAACCGGCCTCTAGCACTTTCGAGGTTATCCTGACTCCTCCAAAATGTCCTTTATATGCCGATGCATGATATGCCCGCAAAACAGAAGATTGTTCTATCTCGAGGACACACCTCCTGATTATATTGTCAACACATATTCAAAACAGATAAGATTCATCCTAATAATACATACGGCAGTCACGATAAAACTTTTTCTTTTGTACAGAGGAAAGATCATGGGGAACTTTACCACACGCAGGTAGTTTGCAAAGTCTGCATATGATTGGCACTTCCTCAAGACTTGTAGCGAGCAGTTTCTCATCTGGAAAGGTTTCCAGAATGTCCTCAACCTCATCTGAATTTTCAGCTCCCTCAAGTCATGATAAATGATCAGCGACTTGATTTTCTATGCACTTATGGTCACGAATTTCGAGGTCGAACTCTTGTAGTAATAGCTTCCAACAAATCAGGCGTGGTTTCGACTCCTCCTTCTCAATCAAGTACCTGAGAGCTGCATGATCAATGTATACAATTACCTTAGAGCCGATCAGGTATGACCTAAATTTATCGAAAGCAAACACCACAACCAACATCTCCTTCTCAGTCACAATGTAGTTCAGTTGGCTCCACTCAACGTTCTACTGGCATAGTAGATTGGATGCATTAGTTTTTCTTTCTGTTGTCCTAGCACTGCTCCCACTGCATAGTCACTGGCATCACATATGAGTTCATATGGCTACTCCCAATCAGGGGCAACGATGATGGGTGTTGTGACCAGCCTCTTTTTCAGCTCCTCGAATGCTACCCTGCAATCATTAGAAAACAAGAAGGGGTGATCTTTTTCTAACAACTTACAAAGAGGGTTGGCAATTTTTGAAAAGTCTCTTATGAATCTCCGGTAAAAACCGGCATGCCCGAGGAAGCTCCTGATTGCCTTGACTGAAGTTGGAGGTGGCAGCTTTGCTATCACGTCAACTTTAGCACGATCCACCTCAATTCCTTTACTTGACACCCGGTGCCCCAAGATTATACCCTCTTGTACCATAAAATGGCACTTCTCCCAATTAAGAACCAGGTTAGTCTCAATATACCGTTTCCGTACATGAGTCAAATTTATAAGGCACTCATCGAATGAGTTCCCCACCACTGAGATCCATGAATACCTCCATTAAGTCCTCTACCATGTTAGTGAATATGGACATTATGCAACTTTGGAATGTGGCGAGTGCATTGCATAGACCAAATGGCATCCTTCGAAAGGCATAACTGCCATAAGGGCAAGTGAATGAGATCTTTTCTCTGTCCTCAGGTGCAATAGAGATTTGATTATACCCTGAGTACCCATCCAGAAAATAGAAGTGAGACCTCCCTGCCAATCTTTCTAGCATCTGGTCAATGAAGGGAAGTGGGAAGTGGTCTATTCAGGTGGCCAGGTTTAACTTTCTGTTGTCCATGCAAATTCTCCAGCCCGTGATGGTTCTCGTAGAGATCAGTTCATTTTTATCATTTTTAACCACCATCATGTCACCCTTCTTAGGCACAGATTGCAGTTGCTGTCAAAGATTGGGAAAATGATTCCCGCATCTAACCACTTTATCACTTCTTTCTTTACCACTTCCTTCATGTAGGGGTTCAGCCTTCGTTGGTGTTCCCTGGAAGGTTTGTGTCCCTCTTCCAGCAGAATCTTATGCATACAATAGGTGGGGCTTATCCCCTTAATGTCTGTCATGGTCCACCCAATGGCAGTCTTACACTCCTTGAGTACCTGAAAGGGTTGTTGTGCCTGCGCATCTAACAAACTAGATGAGATAATAACAGGTAATGTGGAGTTAGGTCCAAGGAACTCATACCTGAGATGGGCAGGCAGTGGCTTCAATTCTGGCTTTGGTGGCTCTTCAATGGATGGCTTGGCTGGAGGAGTTTCTCTGTTTTCTAAGTGTAGGGGCTCAAATTCAAGAGTTCTATCCCAGAACCATCTACCCTCTAAAGCCAATACCCATTCCGCCGGTTCTTCCCCATTTACCTCCTCTAAATTTGTTAGACATGCAGCAAGAGGGTCCTCAATAGTTAACATCTCATCATCAGCTTCGAGGATTACATCCACGACATCAATAAGAGAACAATTGGAGAATTCACTTGGTCGCCTCATAGATTTCTTCACATTGATGTTATCTCTTCATCCTTTAACCGCATCTTGAGCTCCTCAGTCTCACAATCAATGAGAGCTCTCCCAGTTGCCAAAAATAGCCTTCCCAAAATTAATGGGATCTCTTCATCCACCTTGCAATCTAGAATCATAAAGTCTGCAGGGAACACAAATTTTCCTGCCTGAATCAACACATCATCCAAGATACCAGAGGGTCTTTTCACAGTCATGTCCGCCAGTTACAACAATATCGAGGTGGGTCTAGCTCTTCCAATTCCCAACCTCTTATAGATTACTAGGGGCATAAGATTTATGCTTGCCCCTAAATCACAAAGTGCTTTGGCGAAAGCGAAGTTACCAATAGTGAAGGAAATTGTAAAGCTCCCTAGGTCAGATAGCTTCTCAACAATTGGTCTAGTCACCACTGCATTGCAGGTATGAGTAAGAGTCACCGTGACCAAGTCTTGGAAATTAAATTTTGACATCAAGTCCTTCATCATTTTTGCATAATCAGGCATCTCTTTCAAAGCATCTATCAATGGAATATTTACCTGGATTTGTTTCAGCATCTCCAAGAATTTCTTGTATTGCTCCTTTTTTTGGTACTTGGCTAGCCTCTAAGGGAATGGTGCGAGAGTTCTCTTCTTTCCAATGATTTGGTATTGCTCTTTATCAGCTGCCACCTCAACTACCTATTCTTGGGCTGTCTCAGCTTCTTTCTCAGGCTCAATCTGAATGTTATGTTCTTCCTGGGCAAGCTGAACTGTCACCTCTGTCAGATTCGTTGACTCATCAATGGGCACTAGTATAAGTGTCTCAGCATGTCTGCTTTCTCGAGCCCTCTCTTGCTCCACGTCTAAGTCTCTGCCATTACGTAGACTCACTGCCATCAGCTGCTTCGGGCCTTGATCTTTTGGATTTATTTGAGTGTCTACAGGTAATGTCGTATGAGGACGATTGTTTAGAGATATCGAAATTTGGCCCATCTGCACTTCAATATTCTTGATAGCTGAATCATGTGCATCTACTCTTTCACTAATTTTTGCATTAGACCCAATAACTTGTTGCATCATTGTAGACATTTGATTTTTGACCTTCCCCAAGATTTTTCATATTTTAGCACGTAAATATTTAATTTAGGCCTAATATAGTTATTTTAATTAATTTTGACTCTTTTACTTTATTTTATTACAAGAAAATAAAAATTTCAAAAAATAGTTGCATTAATGTGTTGTAGTCATTTTTAATCTTGAAAATACCAAAAATAGTTTATTTTAACGGTCAGTCTTATTTTAACAGTTATTTTACTTAAGTAGGGGCTAATTAATATTTTTAATAATATTTTTATATGCATAGATTTTTAGTTAATTAGGCTAGTTTTAAGCAAAACTAGTTATAAAGACTCAAGTTTCAAACTCATAATTAGTAGGTTCATACCCATAACATAATTCTTATCTCTATATAATAATACGTAACACCTAAAATAAGGGAACACCCTAAACTCTACATATCCATCTGCCTTGACATACATGAAAGCATCAGCCCTCCCTTAAGATGACATCGACGACCCAACACTTCTCCGGAGTACGATTCTGCAAACATATATCATCATCTCTTTGAGTCTTTATTTCTCCAACTTTAACTTATTGAGCCATGTAAACTACTCCATTTTTACCTAAAATACAGCGATTTTGACATATATTCAAACATTGTATCTGCATCATATGCAAAACTCTTAAACTACCAAATTTCACCATAAGCTGATTCATCATAAGCAAGCTTTGTTTTCTTCTTCCTCTTTGTTATTGTCATAAACGTCGTTGTTACTTCGACCGGGATGTTTGAAGCTTAAGGAGTCCGATTTGATTCAACCATCAAAAATTCGCCATTCTTTGACTTGGCGAGTTGGAGAGCAAGGGATCAATAACTCAAAACTTGTCAATGATTTGAGGTGCGGTCAAGTGGTTTTCCGATTCGATTCCCGGTGTCGGCTTTTACTTGTATTTTAAAACAGAGTATTGTTAAAGGCTGTTGAAGGTCATCTCTTCTTTCTCCTTAATGTTAGTATTTTAATTATTTTTGAAGATTTGCTTTATACATTCATGGACCATATCATGTTTGCTTTACCTTTTCTTGTTATTTGGGTTTGATTATTCTTGTCTACTATAGTTCCATAATTTGATATCTAGTTGTTTTCTGGTGACATTACTGGACTGAGCATGTAGTTAGTTTGGTTTGAATTATTATTTGTTATCATTTTTATAATTTTTTTTTTTAAAAAAGAGAAGGAATAAAGAAGAAGAATGAGTTGTTCGAAATGTCACAGAGATTTGATCTTGAAAAATGTGATGTGTGTTGTTGGGCGTTAATTGAGAATGTTAGTGATTCAAAATAGTATTGGTATCTTGGACTTAATAATTTGAAAGACTTTGAGCTGCTAGATAAACATGAATTTTGGACTTAAGAGGATATATGTAGCTTGTTTTATTGTTGCTTATCGTTTTGCTTGTCACTTTATTTCGCTATGTTTAAAGCCGTTAGGAGCATGTTTAGGCCCACACCCGGGTAGGAGAACCTTTAGGCGCTCTTTGAATTTATTATCGTAATTATGTACACGTTCGTATAACATGATTACGGTTTATAAAATGAATATCCATAGTTTGCTTTAGGCTAAATTTAGATTAGTATTGCGATTATGTATACGTTCACATAACATAATTGCAAATTTAACTCTAAAAAAGACTCGAGGGATGCGTTCGCGCAACTTCAACCAAACTTTCTTAATAAATAAATAAAGCGTTATTAATTGAGGATACGTTCGTGTGACATGAATTTTGATGCGCCAAAGGAAAAAAGTATACGTACACATAACTGAATTCTTTAATTACGAATAATCAAGTGATTTAAAAGCAGTAAAAAGATAATTGAACACAGGTCTTAAAATGAGTAGTTGAACAATTAATTCAGGTATAAATTGCTAAGCGACCTTGCTAGAACCACGGAACCCGGGAATACCTAACACCTTCTCCCGGGTTACTAGAATTTCTGGTTCGCAGACTTCAAAAGGAAAGTCGAAACTTCCTCGATTAGGGATTTAAAATAAACCGGTGACTTGGAATATCATAATTTATTCCAAGTGGTGACTCTGATTAAATAAATAATTTTATTTCGAATAATGTCACTTAAATTGGAAAAACTCCCTTATACGCGCTTCCGGGGGTGTGTGAAAAAGGAGGTGTGACAACTCTGGCAGACTCTGTTGGGGACCCAAACCCAGAACTTCGGTTCAGGGTTTAAGAATTTGAGCATAGAATAGCTGTTATGATTGGCTTTATTTATTATCTGATTTTCCTACATGTTTAAGCCTAATGTGCTAAATGCTTTTACCGCTTTGATATTTTGTGAATTGTATATAAACTACTACAAAACCCTTCCTCTCTCCGAGTCTTCTAAATCATGGATAAGGGTGCACTTCGTGTGACTTCTCTTCTGTCTAGAGTCTTATCCCATTTTAGAACGAGGTTCGGACAAGTTTCAAAGCCGGTGAAGCTTCTGTATTCCGGTACGCTGCCCCCCTCGGCTCGAGCTGTCCGCTCGGGTAAGCCAGAAACCCAGATTTTAAACCTAGTATAAAAAAGCCTCATGTCGGATCCCTAGTAGGAACGTTTGTTTGCATCACGTGCATTTGACTTTGGAAACTCAACACAGGGATCGGGTCTGTCTAGGACAGGTGTACCCAAAATAAAAAAGACCATCCTGATGCATCTTATGTGCTACTTGCGCATTTATTTGTTCAGGCTTGCATGTTGACTGGCTTCTAGAATAGGGAAAGAAAAATCAAAAGGAGAAAAAAAGAAAGAGAAAGAAAATCAAAAAATAAAAAGCGAGAGGTAGGTATTTAGAAAATTTTGAAACTCTGCCGAAATTCTGAAAAAAAAAACAAAGTGTCATTTCAAAATGAGCCAAAATTTTCAAGTGCCATGTTTCCCGTGTTCCGTCAAAATGGAGAACTACGCGGGTCTGATTCTCACCGGATGTGAGATACATAGGCAAACCTCATCGGTTTCGGCCCCCAATTTTTCAAAAATTCAAAAAATAAATTCTTTTACTTCCTTCTTTAGAAAAGTTTTTCTTTGAGACCCCAATTTAAAAAATACAAAAATATTTTCTTTTAGTTGCTTCTCAAAATAAAAAAAATACAAAAATATTTTCATTCTTCTTTCGAAAATTGAAAAGAAAATTCAAGATTCAAAAAATACTTTCTTTTTCTTTAGAAATACTTCTTTCCTAACTTCAGAATAAAAATTCATAAATACAAAAATATTTTCTTTCTTCTTTAGAAGTTTTTCGTTCGAAAATCCAAAAAATAAAAAGTAGACATTCAAAAAAAATCTTCTTTAGAAGTCTTTATTTGAAAAAATTCTGAAAAGAAGTTCGAAATTCAAAAATATTTTCTTTCTTCTTTATTAGTCTTTCTTTCGGAAATAAAAAAAAGAGTTAGCTTATTTACTTTATTGCCGATCTTTCCGAACTAAGCATGATCTGATTCATGTTCCCACATGATACGTAAGCAACCCATATCAGGTTCGATCGAATGGTTTTTTTTAAAAAAAGGAAAAAAAGAAGAAAAAACAAAAAAAAAGTGAAAGGAAAGAAACAAAAAAAGGGAAAAAGAAAGAGAGTATTTATTCTAACATGCTTGTTGTTTTGAAATAAAAGCTGGTCAAATGTGGTCGGTTTGTTGGTTTGCAATGGCGAGTCACAAAAATAATTCAAGATCTCTCGGAAATAAAAGCATCTTCTCAACCAATGGAACAAGCACCATTGTTGTTGATCCAAGGTCGCGAAAAAGCAAATAGGCAACTTGGCGGCGAAAAATTAAAAATAGAGGCAAATGTGGGGTTGACTTTATCAGATTTGAGCAATAAAACATGGGTTGCTAGGGATGATTGTCAAAATTCGAGTGTTGAATCCAAAACAATCAAAATGGTCAAATGTCGTAGTAATGTTGATGTGCGAATGTGAGGCTAAGATGTTGCTTAGTAACTGGAAAGTC
>MU681481.1:125301-141364 GCA_026770625.1 Nicotiana glauca
AAAATCACCCAAATTGACAAGGGTAATTCACAGTGAGGAAAGTATTGCTCATACAACTTTATACTGGAAAAGACCCAAGAAGACAGGCATATTCATCAATGATGTGATCGCGAAAGGATACTATAATTAGTGTTCTCGAGGCTAAGAGGCCCTTTTTCTGCTATCCAAACACTTTATACTACCCCTTTTGAGCATGTGTTATTTTCTTTGACCACTCTCTTTTGGAATCAAGTTTAGAGTCAAAAAAATGATTGAAAAAAAAGGAAAAAAGTTCATGTCCGAAGAGTACAAGCCGGGGTAGTTCTTAGAAAGTTCAAATGAAAAAAATGAAGAATAAAGGAACTGTCAAAGATCCATTCCCCCAGAAAATAGAAGTTGGGGCAACTTATTTGGAAAAAAAAAAGAGAAACAGAAAGAAGATGAAAAAAATTAGTTAGGTCAGATGTTTGAACTACGTTAGACCTGATTCCTTTAAAGGATACGTAGGCAGCCTCACGGTCCGGTCCAACCAAATAAGAATTCAAAAAAAAATCCCAAAAAATCCCCAATAGCTAAAACTGGGACAGAGATTTTATTTCACTTTTGAAAGAGTTGATTCCAAGAGTTATAAGTCTACAACCCCTAATTTTGAGTCTACTTTGAGCCTTCATGCCGACCCTTCTTTCCAACCCTGTCCAAAAACCTTCAAAATAAAGACCTCCTGATCAGCCTTCAAGAATGTCAAGAGACGCATGCAATGAGCAACGGTTGTCACACAACATAGAACGTTGTTAAGTTGCTCACAAAAGAAAATCAAAAAAGAGGAAAGAAAAAGAATAAGAAAAATGAGAGAGTCTTACTAGTGAAAACCTTCACGGCCACTGTAAGGCGACAGTAAGCAGAGAATTAAATGAGAGAGACTTGTTGGTGAAAACCTCTCTAGGCACCACTAGTCGAAAGTGAGTCGTGAAGCTGATACAAAGAATAGGCACAAACAAACCCGACTTCAAAGGTCATAAAAATGGAAAAAGGGAAGATTTGATTAGTTTGATAGATCAGGTCGTTGAGTCCAAAATACATGTCATGGCCATTAAGGCTAGTTATTAAAAAAACAAAAAAAAACTCTTCCTTCTGCCTTCCAACAGGGGGCATTTCTTATTAATATTCGTTTCTTTGCATCATTGTGTCCTTCACTCTGACTCAGTCCTTGTCGAAACAAGTAAGAAAATATTTCAAAATCTGCTACCAGCTTTTCAGTTGCATAAAGTAAATTTGGCCAACACTCAGTTGTTAATGTCAACATGCCTTGAGGATTCATGCAAAGGCTCCCCCAAAAGACTTTTGTCAACCTACTTGGCGCAAGCAAAGATAACTTGTGATTCTCTCTGACAGACAAATTGTTTAAAAAGCAGAAAGTCATTCAAGATATCAGAAAAGGTCACCTGAGCAAAGATCTCCAGTTGGGATAAGGCTGATTGAGCCACAAATACAAATGGTACTGGGAGTTAAAACAATTAAGGTTGATGTAGAGCCAAAGTCTCTTGAAACAGACTCAAACTGATCGAGCAAAAGCCAAGCCGCCTAAGACTCAAGGCCACAAACCGACCACAATTTTCAAAACTGACAAATTTTTCTTTGTTTACAACAGGAACAAAGTAGTGCAAGGAAAGTGGTTCAAAAAAAAGGAGAAAAAGGAAAAAAACAAAGAAAAAAAAGAGAATAAAAAGAAAAGAAGAGAAGAGCCTACAAAAAGAAATTTCTCAAATTTTTGCATTTATTTGTCTTGCAATTGAGCATAAAATCTTGCCATTGATCTTCACATTTTTCCTCCTAGGATAAAAAGTCCTAGTCTGATGGATTTTCTCCCAATAAAAATCTTAGACTGATGAATCTTTCTCCTAAGATAACAAAAAAAAGACCCTAGTCTGATAAACTTTTTCCTATGATAGAAATCTTAGTCTGATGAATCTTTCTCCTAAGAAAAGAGACCTAGCCTGATGAACTTTCTCATAGGATCAAAATCTTAGTCTGATTAATCTTTCTCCTAAGATAACAAAAAAAGATACCTAGTCTGATGAACTTTCTCGTAGGATCAAAATCTTAGTCTGATGAATCTTTCTTCTAGGATCAAAATCTTAGTCTGATGAATCTTTCTCCTAAGATATAAAGATAAGAAGACTTAGTCTGATGAACTTTCTCCTAGGATCAAAATCTTAGCCTGATGAATCTTTCTCCTAAGATAGAAAACCTAGTCTGATGAATTTTCTCCTAGGATCGATGTATTAGTCTAATGAATCTTTCTCCTAAGATACCCAAAAAGAAGAAAAAAAAGGGACCTAGTTTGATGAACTTTCTCCTAGGATCAAAATCTTAGTCTGATGAATTTTTCTCCTAAGATAGGAAAGCTAGTCTGATGAATTTTCTCCTAGGATAATTTGAAGAAAAAAAAAAGTTGTCTCGGAAAAAAGGTCATTTGTTCATGCCTTTGAAAAAAAAAAGAAAAAAAAGCGTTTGAGAAATTTGTTTAAAAATGATTTTCTCAACAAAAAAAAAATATTGATTTTTCTTTTTTAAAAAAAAGATTTTTTTTCTTTGTTCATTTTAGCATAAGTGCACAAGTCTGTAATCTCACTTTCCAAAATTAGGGCTCCAATCCCTAAGTTGAGATTTTTAGACATAGGGTCTTCATTCCCTAGTCGCCTTTTAGCCAACATTAAGACTCCAATCCCTGAGTTGAGATTCTAGACATAGGGCCTCCATTCCCTGGTCGTCTTTCTTTGTCAATATTAGGGCTCTAATCCCTAAGTTGAGAATTTTTAACATAGGGCATCTATTCCCTAGTCGCCTTTTTTGCCAACATTAGGGCTCCAATACCTAATTTGAGAATTTAGACATAGGGTCTCCACTCTCTCATTGCCTCCTTTTTTGCCAACATAGGGCCTACATTCCCTAGTTGAAGATTTTAGATATAGGGCTCTATTCCCTAATCTTTCCTCCTAAAGACACACAATCCTTATTTTATCGCTTTCAAATAAAGAAGTAGTTTAGAATTTTGTTACAAATAACTCACGAAATTTTTCTAGTGAAAACTAGGGCAGAAAATTTCGTCTGTTTGTTTGCTTTGGTGCTTGAACAGGTTTTCACCATGAGGCACAAGGTTTGAGATGACCAAAAGAAGAAGTCTCAAGCCAAATAAAAGAAAAGAAGAAACACGAAAAGAAGTTGAACTCAAGGTGCAGAAGCGGAGAAAAGATGTAGACTGCTCAAGACATAATTTAAGTCACAAGCTCTGCATGTCCCATCTTGATCAGAAAAAGCTGAAGAAGATTGAACCAACACCTGCAGCTAACAAGCATCAAGATTCAGATCAAAGTCCGCATGAAGAACCAACCAAGACTCAAGATCAGGCTTCAGAAGACTCATAGATAGGAATCTTGTAACTCGTAGTTGATAGGCTTAGTTAGTCTTCTTCATTTTTGATTTTGATGTAATAATGGGACCGCGGACTGGAACCTCGATGGCACCTCGCTCGGCTCTCAACCTCGATACTCCATCACCTCATTCACTTCTGAATTACACGTGGCCTAATTCCTTTATAACCAAGGATATGTACGCATCTCAGATACCAGGGCTCAGTCACATTCTCCTTTCTTTTAGCTTTTGACCTCTCTAAATAAGGTCGGGTCAAAAAATCCGTCTAGTCATTGGCTCAAAGAGGGGCAACTGTAGACATGTGATTTTTTTACCCTCCCCAAGATTTTTTATATTTTAGCACGTAAATATTTAATTTAGGCCTAATGCAGTTATTTTAATTAATTTTGACTCTTTTACTTTATTTTATTACAAGAAAATAAAAATTACAAAAAATAGTTGTATTAATGTGTTGTAGTTATTTTTAATCTTGAAAATATCAAAAATAGTTTATTTTAACGGCTAGTCTTATTTTAACAGTTATTTCTCTTAAGTAGGGGCTAATTAATATTTTCAATAATATTTTATATGCATAGATTTTTAGTTAATTAAGTTAGTTATAAAGGCCCAAGTTTCAAACCCATAATTTGTAGGCTCGTACCCCAACCTAATCTCTCCTTATATAAGAATACCTAACCCTTCAAATAAGGGCACACCCTAGACTCTACATATCTATCGGCCGTGACATACAAGAAAGCATCAGCCCTCCCTTAAGATGACGCTGACGACCCAACACCTCTCCGGAGTACGATTCTGCAAACATATATCATCATCTCTTTGAGTCTTTATTTCTCCAACTTTAACTTATTGAGCCATGTAAACTACTCCATTTTTACCTAAAATACAGCGATTTTGACATATATTCAAACATTGTATCTGCATCATGCAAACCCCTTAAACTACCAAATTTCACCATAAGCTGATTCATCATAAGCAAGCTTTGTTTTCTTCTTCCTCTTTGTTATTGTCATAAACGTCGTTTTTACTTCGACTGGGATTTTTGAAGCTTAAGGAGTCCGATTTGATTCAACCATCAAAAATTCGCTATTCTTTGCCTTGGCGAGTTGGAGAGCAAGGGATCAATAACTCAAAACTTGTCAATGATTTGAGGTGCAGTCAAGAGGTTTTCCGATTCGAGTCCCCGCGCCGGCTTTTACTTATATTTTAAAACAGAGTATTGTTAAAGGCTGTTGAAGGTCATTTCTTCTTTCTCCTTAATGTTAGTATTTTAATTATTTGTGAAGATTTGCTTTATACATTCATGGACCATATCATATTTGCTTTACCTTTTCTTGTTATTTGGGTTTGATTATTCTTGTCTACTATAGTTCCATAATTTGATATCTAGTTGTTTTCTGGTGACATTACTGGACTGAGCATGTAGTTAGTTTGGTTTGAATTATTATTTGTTATCATTTTTATAATTTTTATTTTTTTTTAAAAAAAGAGAAGGAATAAAGAAGAAGAATGAGTTGTTCGAAATGTCACGGAGATTTGATCTTGAAAAATGTGATGTGTGCTGTTCGGCGTTAATTGAGAATGTTAGTGATTCAAAATAGTATTGGTATCTTGGACTTAATAATTCGAAAGACTTTGAGCTGCTAGATAAACATGAATTTTGGACTTAAGAGGACATGTAGCTTGTTTTATTGTTGCTTATCATTTTGCTTGTCACTTTATTTCGCTATGTTTAAAGCCGTTAGGAGCATGTTTAGGCCCACACCCAGGTAGGAGAACCTTTAGGCCTGCTTTGAATTTATTATCATAATTATGTACACGTTCTAAAATGAATATTCGTAATTTGCGTTAGGCCCGATTTAGATTAGTATTGCGATTTGTGTATACGTTCGCGTAACATAATTGCAAATTTAACTCTAAAAAAGACTCGAGGGATGCGTTCGCGCAACTTCAACCAAACTTCCTTAATAAATAAACAAAGCGTTATTAATTATGGACACGTTCGCGTGACATGAATTTTGACGCACCAAAGGAAATGAGTATACGTACGTGTAACTCAATTCTTTAATTACAAATAATCAAGTGATTTAAAAGCGGTAAAAAGATAATTGCACATAGATCTTAAAATGAGTAGTTGAAAAATTAAGCCAGGTATAAATTGCTAAGCGACCGTGCTAGAACCACGGAACCTGGGAATGCCTAACACCTTCTCCCGGGTTAATAGAATTTCTTATCTAGAATTTCTGGTTCGCAGACTTCAAAAGGAAAGTCAAAACTTCCTCGATTTGGGATTTAAAATAAACCAGTGACTTGGGACACCATAATTTATTCAAAGTGATGACTCTGATTAAATAAATAAGCTCATTTTGAATAATGTCACTTAAATTGGAAAAACTCCCTTATATGCTCTTCCGAGGCTGTGTGAAAAAGGAGGTGTGACAATAATTGCCTCGAGTCTAGCAAACCCATCTTCCTGTCGTCCACCATGTTGTTGCTTAGGAGGATGATACCCCGCTGCTGATTTTGATTATTGTATCCTTGTGGCCTTTGATAAGGCGCCATATTATTTGGAGGTCTCATTCCTCCCATGTTTCCATTGTTGAACTGTGGCTGGACTGGCTTGTATGGTTGTTGCTGCTGTTGACCCCAATTTTGATCACCCTGTCTCTGGCCTCCATAGTTAGACACATAATTCATGTCTTCGGGGTAGTGATGATGTTGCCTTTCGCATTTCACTGGTTACCAATTGGCTGACTAATACAAGAAGTGCATAAGCCCCCATTGGTAGTATCTACAATATGTACATGCTACTTCTGCCCTAATTCTTTTACCTTTTTGGTGAGTATACTCATCTGTGTCATTAATGTAGCCATGTTTTCAACAAGAGTGTTGGATGGGCACTGAGTGCACCACTAGAGTGATAGGTGCATTCTTGGTTGTCCACCCTGAATTCTGCGCCATCTTATCAAGCAGACTTTGGCTTTTTCTCCATGTGTTTGCTAAAAATTCTCCATCGGCTGAAGCATCAACATTATCCTTTACGCCATCTGCCAAATCCATGTAGAATCGTTGCCCCAACATCTGATCTGGAATACTGTGGTGTGGACATATAACTAGCATCCCCTTGAATCTTTCCCATGTTTCTTGCAGTGTCTCCATTGGTCTTTGTTTGAAACTTAAGATTTCATCAATTTGCTGAGCAGTCTTGTTGGGTGGATGAAACTTGTTCACAAGTTGCTTGACTAACTCCTCCAAAGTTATTATAGAATTAATGGGGAGTGAGTTTATCTAGGTCTGAGCAGCTCTTGTCACTGAGAATGGAAACAACAACAACTTGATTGCTTCCTGAGTTACATTAGGTTGCCTTTGATTTTTGCAGATTTACAGAAAATTCTTCAAGTGTTGTTGAGGATCTTCAATTTGTGACCCCGAAAATAGTCCCTTGTTCAGCAACAAGTGTCGCATGTTTTTCGTGATTTGGAACGATTCATCAGGTATTTGTGGGACTAAAATCGCTGTGGTTATATTTTTAGCTGTGGGTTGTGCCCAATCATAGAGAGCAGCCTCTGGCACAAGAGGTGACACTAGCGTTATTGGCGCAGCTGGGTCTTCTTCATGATCTCTCATGTTCAGTTCGATTTGTTCAATTGTTTGTTGTTGTTTGCTTTTCCGGTTGGCCCGGTTCAAGGCCTTAAATACTTTCGCGGGATCAGATAAAGCTTTGAATGCTTCACCAGTTCTCTATGAGTTTCTAGGCATGCACATGTACAACCAAGTTAACAAACGTTAAAATTTCAATGTAAAGATTTGAAAGGAAGAACAATGACTACACTAAGAATTTTGGTATTTCTTTCAATTGTAATTGATAACACCGTTAATTCCCTGGCAACAACGCTAAAATTTGATCACACCAAACTATGTCTTATAAAAAGGACTCGCCGACGTTGTAAATATAATCGGAGTATTTAGCCCAGAGTCGAACCCACAAGGAATAACATATCAATTACTCTCGTTATACTTACGAAATTCTACGTAATCAACTTCCCAAACTTTCTGAATAACAATTGAGGATGTTTCTACTAACTAAGAATGAATGTAAATAAGCAACTGAAAACTAACTATGATTAAGTTGTAAATAATTAATAGGAGGTTCTAAGGTTATGATTTCCCCTATTGATGGAATCTCTTCCGATTATGTTTCACATAAAATTGCCTAATCGTCTCTATCAATCATGAGCACTCTTATTACTGCAAATCTCTCCTGAGTAATCACGACAATTTACTAGACGCACTCTCCCGAGTTACGCTAGATGGCTTTGTTTATTACAGCTCACTTTAGATTGCACCCAAGGCTTCGTTATCCCTAATCCCACCTTTAAACCCTCGGTTATTGATCCATCATATACTTTGAAAGTGGTGTTGTTCAACAATTGACCTAAATATGCACTCTCTCCCGAGTTATGCACACTAAATAGGCACAGATAATTGAGGATCCTATCAATTAACTACAATAAGAGCATAGTTGAACAAATAGAGATTAAACCGGGAAAATTATATTAACATAACAAGAAGTTCATCCTTCAATAGGTTCCATCAAAACCTTAGACTAAATATTTAGCTACTCATACTAGTGTTCATCACAACAATATTCAACTTCATCATAAATCGTAAAACACAAAAGAAAGAAAGGAAGAACTCGCTGTTGAATTATCCTTCTTGCCTCTTGCCTCTCCTTGCCTTTAACTAAGTTATGAAAACCTTGATAATAATCTCTTGGGCGAGCTAGAACTTCTATAGGTTAAGTGGATTTGCCCCCGAACTTCCAAATTTACCCCTGAAGTTTACTTTTCCGGAACTGGGCTAGCGCGGTCACGCTAGTGAACGCGCTAATGACTGCGCATATAGCCTATCATTCTGTCTCGACTTCCTGGGCTTGCGCGATTGCGCTAGTGGCCGCGCTAGTCAAGGTCTTCATTTTATCTCTTCTTTCTCTCGTCTTCCCATGTACTCAGTTCCTAAGGGCTTTTCTTGCTTCAATTTAGCTTCAAATACATATTTAAGGCCCCATGCATGCCACTCACTCACAATTAGAGCCCATTTAACTATATTATAACAGTAAAACATGATCAAGATGGGGTATAAACAGTTGCCAAATTACATGAATCTAGCCTATTATCAATAGCCCTATTGAAATATGTTGTAAAATACTTCTTTAGATAAAAATAAGCATATGCATATGATATATTGATAAGTATAAATTTTGACTACTTATTTGCACCCTTTTACTTTCGTTTTAGCTCAAAAATACTTAAAGGTATTCCCGAGAACTGATAAAATATGCTTACTTGCAGGATTATTGGAAACTGAGCCCAAGAGATGAAAATCAACTCAAGAAGGAGTAAATTTGGACAAGGACTAAAACAAAGCAAAAAAAAAGTGTGGACCGCACAATATTGTGAGCGACCGCAGAGCATGAAGAGACCGCTGATAGATTTTCTTTGCAAAGTATTGTGCGGTCGCAGAAGATGAAGTTTAGAGAGATGTGATTTTGGTTCACGAAGAAGTGGGGCCACACTATTATTGTGCGGCCGCATAATCAAAAGTGCGGCCACACTCAAAAATGCACGGTCCGCAGAAGTCTCTTATGTCAAAGCTCGAGCTCAAGAGTGCGGCCGCACTCATAAATGTGTTGTCCGTGGAATTTGAAGAAGTGTGGCCGCAACCCAGAATTGTGCGGCCGCAAAAGTCCATCCTGCCAAGCCAAGATCAACGTACGGACCGCACAAAAAACTGTGCACTCGCATAACCTTCGTAGGGGCAATTTCGTCCGATAATTTTAGTTGTGTATAAATAGTCTTTTTGTCAAAATTAGATTAAGTTAAACATCTGAAAATAGATATCCGCTTTTCCTTTACTGCTTTGGGTAACTTTATAATAGTTTATCATTTTAACATTGGATTTTCTTGCCTTTATCATCTATTATGAGTTTAATCTTATTTTCTTCTTTAGTTTCTTCAATTTTCTCTATGAGTAGCTAAATTTCTAGTTAGGGTTATGACCCAACCCTAGTACGGGTATTTAATGGGTATTTAATTTAGGGCTTGTTTGTGATTGGGTAAGTGATATTTAGCCTATTTCTTGCCTAAATTTAAGAATTAATGGGTGCAAACATTGATTCATGCCTAATTGACTTAGACTCTACTTGAGAAAGAGAGACTAAGTAATGGGGGTGAACTCAAGAAATTGATAGCCCCAATTAAAGTGTTGAATCTAAAGATAGCAAGACCTGACTTGAGCGTTTATCACTTGTTTTGTGCATTACCCATTTGGAATTGGGAAAGCCAAATTGGAAAAAACCACTCTAACTGCAGAAAGGTATTGAGTGAGTAATTGTGTGTGATTTATACCCGACCAATCAAACTTACCCTAAAACTCACAACCTGTTAGGTAATTATAATTGCATTGACCGCTTCACAATCTCAATCAATGGTGTGAATTTGGACGACATCATATATTCATCCTAATATACTACTCATAACATGTTTTCAAATACAGAAAAGCATCTTATGTATTGCTCGTAACACGTTTCTGATGAAGACTAGCAAGAGAAACGACAGAGATGTTATTAGTGTGAAAGAGAAATAGAGAAAAATACATATAGCAAGAATTAAAAAATTGACAGTACAACATATGTATAACGTGCAAAACACGTGTAAGAAGGAATATGCAAATGGCCAGAAAATAAAGGTATTTTGAGAAAGGTATTGTATCACTAGAAAAATAGAGAATAGCAAAGATAACAAAAATTAAAAATACTGGTACATATCATGTGAGTTATATTATGTATAACGTGCAAAATACGCGTTTCAAGAGCATCAATTTGAATAAAAAAATTATTCCTTTAATGGAGACTAGCTGTCTTAGTGAGAAAAGGGAAATACAAAGATATGGTGAGTTAAAAAATGCATACGTGCAAATTCAAGTAAAATAAATCATGTATAACGTACAAAACATGTGTTTCAGAAGCATTATTTTGAATGAAAACAAGCTTTACATAACAGAGATTCTTTTAATGGCGACTAGCAAGAGATCAAGTAATAAGATCAAGAGCTGAAGAGGTAGTGTAACACGTCGAATAAGAAAAATAAAAAGTTTGCCAGAGTTAAAAGAAATGGACTAGATATTCATGTGAGACACATTATGTATATAGTGCAAAATACATGTTTCAAACATAACTATTATGTTTGTTATAATTAAGTTATTATTCAAGACCCATTTTATAACAGGAATTTATGGGTATCTAACATCTTTCCCTTAGCCAACAAAACCTCCTATATAATCCAAACTTTGCTTTTCATAAATTAGTTTTGAGCCAAATATTTATTCAAAAGGGTTCTATTTATTCAAATAACTTGGTCAAAATCTCATTTGGTTAAGTGACTTAGTAGACCTAATAAAATAAAATAACATGTCTTATTATGTGACAGCTCAAAGTCCTTTCAAACCCTTTTGAACTGCCAGCATGGGATGTGCTTAATAATTTAAGAAAGAGGAAAGAAATTGAAAATGACAAGAAACAACCAACGTTTTTATGGTCCTAGAGTATGGGCTAAAATTTCAGTCAGAAAGTTGCTTCCAGGTCTCTCAAATGATAGGCACGAATCACTTGTTTGAAGAGTCCAATTCAGTGCTATAAAGCTTGAAAAAATTGCACGTGGCGCCCTAAACCTGTAGCCGCTTTGTCTTTCTGTTTGCATCCGTACCCACTTTTTAAAAAACTTTAGCTTTCCTTTCTCCTCCCCTTCTCCTTCTCCTCTTCTTCTTCTTCTTCAATACCACAGTTCTTGCTCTTCACTGAAGTTAGTGTTTGAGATAAGCCTTTACAAATGAAATATGAGAGTGGAACTTGCTAGTTTCATGCTTTGCGGTAACTGAAGAAGATAGATTTTCTGGATTTAGCTTTGCACAATATGTAATCGCCAGAGTTTCATTGACCATTCTAACAAATTTTAACGGAAAATAATATGTAGCTACTTAAACATGATATTTCAAGGCTATCCGCCAAAAATTGCTAGATATTTCCATGTAATTCCTTTGATGGATGTACAAAAAACAAAGACAAAAACTTCAACTCTAGAGCAGTTACAACATAGAAACTTTAGCTCTAGAGCTGAAGTTTTTATTTTATAACTGGCAAACTTCAGCTGTAGAGCTAAAGTTTTCCGGTTACAAAGACAAAAACTTCAGCTCTGGAGCTGAAGTTTTCCAGTACAAAAGAAAAACTTCAGCTGGAAAACTGCTTAAATTTTTATTTTGTAACTGGAAAACTTAAGCTGGAAAACTGCTTAAGTTTTTATTTTATAACTGGAAAACTTAAGCTCTAGAGCTTAAGTTTTCCAGTTATAAAATAAAAACTTAAGCTCTAGAGCTTAAGTTTTTATTTTATAACTGGAAAACTGCTTAAATTTTTATTTTGTAACTGGAAAACTTAAGCTGGAAAACTGCTTAAGTTTTTATTTTATAACTGGAAAACTTAAGCTCTAGAGCTTAAGTTTTTATTTTATAACTGGAAAACTGCTTAAGTTTTTATTTTATAACTGGAAAACTACTTAAGTTTTTATTTTATAACTGAAAAACTTAAGATGGAAAACTGCTTAAGTTTTTATTTTATAACTGAAAAACTTCAGCTCTAGAGCTTAAGTTTTTATTTTATAACTGGAAAACTTAAGCTCTAGAGCTTAAGTTTTGCGGTTACAAAGACAAAAACTTCAGCTGAAGTTTTCCAGTACAAAAAAAAAAACTTCATCCCCGTGGGCTGAAGTTATGTGAAAATGCGGGTACGTTTGTAATTTTTTTTTGCAAAGAGGGCATAAGGTAAATGTGGCACAAAAAACGGGTATATATGCAAATGTCCCATAAAGCTTTCTTTTCTAGCTGATGAGAATCCACTTTATATGTTTCATTTTCTGGTGACCGGCGGCGAAACAAGAAATTCTACAATGGTATTTTATACCTCTAAAATATAATATTTTACCCCACCCTTATAACCATACGGCTTCGCCACTCTGATGACAAGAAACATCTTTATTTATAGGCCACAAAGACTTGCTAATAATAAATTAATTTGGATACCCTTTTAGTGGGCATATTTGACACAAATTCAAATTAGTTAGATCATTAAATTTCAAATACCGATTATCTATATTATTATAAAAGCATGAATAAAATGTTGGATTATAAAAATAACCTTTTAATATTAAGTATAATAACTCACAATAAAAGGACATAATCGGAATTCTAGATATTAGCCTTGTAATCCTATTAGTTTTAGGACAAAATACTAGACGTTAGAATCCTATTCCTACATGATTACCTTTAGAAATTAGATTTTATTCTTTTTATTTTTTAAAAAACGATATTTTTCCAATGTTGGTTACTACTGAAATTCATATATAAAGAATGAAATTTACACTACGCAATGTGAGCACACTTCGTTTATGAAAAGTCCAAGAGTCTCCTTAACAGGACTTTTCATAAATGTCCAAAATTTACCTTCTTATATTTAAATATTATTAAATAATTAAATAAGGTACATTTCAATTATTTAGAAGGTTCTTTCGTCAATTTAACTTTTAACTTTTGGGGTTCTCACTTTTATAATGGCACATGATGGTTTAAATATTTATTTATTTGAAGGAATAATAAAATTTAATTAAGGAGAGAAATTTTATATATAATAATAAAACAATCATCTAAAGCATAATAACTCACAATAAAAGGACATAATCGGAATCCTACACATTAGCCTTGTAATCCTATTAGTTTTAGGACATAATATATACTACACGTTAAGAATCCCACATGATTACCTTTAGAAATCCCATTAGTATAATTATGTTCGGGCATAGATATAAAATACTACATATTAGCATGTAAACCTAATACCTTTAGGAACATGTTAGATTTTTTATTAATAAAATTATTTTTGGGATATGGACATATTTTTAGCCACGTAATCCTATTACTTTTATGATATACTTCTTTAAAAAATTATATTACTAATTTAATTTGAAAACGTATTATATTGTCCAAATTCATTTAGAAACGGGAGAGCCTATATTATTATAAAAGTACGAATATAATATTGATAGACCAAAATTGCGCTAAAATATTAAACAAAAGAACTCATAGGGAAAGGACATAGTTGTAATAACTTATTTTTTTGGATTATAATAACTTCTATGTTAATATTTAAAATATTTAAGATTTTAAGATTAATACAATCTTGTCTATTGAATTCTTATTAAAAATATGTATGAAGGTTTAATAAGATCAGTTTCATAAGAATCCTCCATATTAGTAATACATTACCAGTCTATAAAATTAAATACAAAAAAATTAGAATAAATGCTAAACGGACTGTATAAAGTGTTAAAATTGAGAGAAAAATTCATATGGTAATATATCATTATATTATATTTGTACTACTTTCCTATCAAATAATATTTTTTTATTATTACTTTTTTTTGTAATATAGAAAAATATACACAATTATTAAAGAACAACTAAGAATCTTTTTAGAAAATAAATGTGTGAGAGAAGAAAGAAAAAGGTTGGTAAGAGACAATACCACTAATGATTTTGAAACATAAAGATCAAAAAGTGGAATATCAGATCGATCTTTTTATTCTTAATAAAATTTATGGTGGATAAAATTATAATTACGGTTAAATATTCAAACATCAGATGAAATAATATTAAGAATCTAAATCAATAGAAAATAAATTATATGTAATGTTAATACCAATTATTCAAATCTTTCAATTAATTATTTGGCAAGAGAATCCAATTAAATTATTTTTCAAATTCATCATATGAGTAAAATTATTTTCAAGTTAAAAAAAATACTTAGGGTACATAAATTTATTCCATATAAAGAGTATTAGAGATTAGAAAAACATATCACAAAGTAAAAAAGATTAGTATAATATTAAGAATGTCATACAAGCGTTTGAGTAAGCACAATCAAAACTAAATCCTGAACAAGAATAAACTTTCAAGACTATATTATAAAAAGTCGACTCTAGTATAGCGAGATTATCCTTTATAGATGCCTCCGACGAAATTGAAATAATATTCTTAGGTCATACATTACTTGCAAATATCAGATCAAGAGGCATGATATTGTTAGAAATAAGAACAAGTGGTGTACCAGCAACGATTTTATTATGAGGTCGTACAACTCACTTTAGATTTGATATACCTCTTCAAATTTCTGAAATAACCATCACAAACATATCAAAGCAAAACAATAGTGCTAAATTTATAAGTAAAGCAAAAATGATAGTATTTGATGAAGCATATTTGGCTAAGCGTCAAACGATCGAAACAATGCCCAGAGTTTTGGAGATATATTGAATATCGATGAACCGTTTGGTAGAAAAGTAATAGTTTGAGAGGTAATTTCTGTCAAGTACGTTCAGTAGTTTCAAAATTGACCAAAGCAAAAATTGTAAAATCTAGCTTGCCAGAATTATACTTATGACCTCAAACGAAAAATATTCAAATGACAAGAAATATAAAAGTAAGAACAGATCCAACATTCAGTGACTTCTTGCTTCGTGTCGGAAACGAAGAATGACATCCAATAAAAGATGATTTGGTTCTTCTAGAACACTTGGTTATCAACCCCAATGGTAATAGTAGTGAGTTTAATAAGGAAAATATTTTCATCACTAGATTAAAACGCAATTTATTAGTATTACATAATAGAAATTAAAAAGCTATCTTAGCTAGCAGAAATAAATTTATTGATCAACTAAATAAAAGGTTGATTGCTAAGTTTTATACTAAAATTAAAATATTTTTTGGTTTTAGCTCATCAAAAAATGATACCAACAATTACTACCAAGAAAAATGCTTAAATACTTCAATACAAAATGATCTTCTACCGTACATATTTATTGTCACGTTCATTATTTCTTACGTATATTAGTGTGACCATATATATAATAGACTAAGTTGAAATTGATCTTTTATTGCATATAGGTTGATTTTGAAAAAAAAAAATATGTCCCTCATGCCTGAAAACTTAGATCCCCTAAATAGCTTATGTACGTACTGTATATAGAAGTTTTGACGATAACGTCATATATGTAGAACTTATGATACTGGTCAATTGCTTCTAAGTATGTGTTTATCCCTGAAGTCAACTTTCGACTTCCGAAACTAAAGAATATCCTTCTAAATTTGAGTGAAAATAATTTTCAGTATGTTTGTATTTTGTAGTTATAATAAATAAACCACAAGGACAAACATCCTAAATATTGGACTATATTTACTATAATATGTTTTCTTATGTGAATAACAATATGTTGCACTTTCAAAAGAGAAATCAATGTCGACAACAAGAGTTTTGGTTATGGCAGAATAACCAAAGTAGTATAAGGAAACATATATACAAAACACTGTCTATAAAGAAGTGTTCGGTAAGATACCATTACATTCGATATCTTTAAACTACAATACATAATTATCTACTTAACATGACTAAAATTGATCATTTATGTAAGTTTTGATGATGTCCCTTCATTTTGAATTCACGTATTATGCTAATGTACTAATATTTTTCGGTATTTAGATGATTGTTGTAGTA
>MU681482.1:4274-29626 GCA_026770625.1 Nicotiana glauca
TAAGAAAACTTACCCAAAGAGTTATGGAGGAAAAGAAGCTTGGAACTCGTCAATGGAGGGTTTGAGAGAGAGGTTCGTGTGAAAAGTGGTGAAAATTCCCGTTCACTGTTCCGATTTTAACTAAAAAAATTCGCTGGGCAAAAATCCCTTCGCGATCGCGGGAATGGAGATGCGATCGCGGTGAAGGAAATTTGGGAGCTACGCGAACGCGTGAGGGATGCTGCGTTCGCGTAGAAGAAAGGTACCGGGGGGTCAAACTTTGGCCTATGCGATCGTATGATATGGTACGCGAACGCGCAGAAGGGGGGGTAGGAGCTGGTCTATGCGAACGCGGGGAGTGATCCGCGAACGCGAAGGGTAAAATGCCAAAGCAGTGCGATCGCGTGGCTGAGGCCGCGATCGCGTAGAACAAAATCGTTGGGCAATAGTTGCAGAAAATCTGCTATGTTTCTATGTGCAAAAACATCCCGAACCACTACCGAAATCACTCCCGAGCCCTCGGGGCTCCCAACTAAACACACACATTAGCTCAATAACATCCTACGAACTTGTTCGAGCGATCAAATCACTAAAATAACATCAAATTCAATGAATCAAACCCCAAAACTCATAATTTCATTTCAAAGTTCATAACATCCAAATTTCCCATTTTTAGTCTGAAATACGTCAAACGACGTCCGTTTTCAACCAAACTTTACAGGAAGCGCTTAACCAATATTTATGACCTGTACCGGGCGTCAGAACCAAAATACGAGCCCGATATCTATATTTTCTAACTCATTTTCATTTTCATTTTTTCTTAATAATTTCAGAAAACAATATAACAGAAAAATTCTTTTACCGGGGTTCTGGACCTCGGATTTCGACTCCGGGCACATGCCCGAGTCACATATTTTTCTACGGACCTCCCGGGACCGTCAGATCATGGGTCCGGGTCCGGGTCCGGGTCCGGGTCCGGGTCTGGGTCCGGGTCCGTTTACTCAAAATGTTGACCAAAGTCAACTATATCAATATTAATATCATAATTTCTCAAATTTTTCACAGAATTCATATATTTTAACATAAAAATTCTTTTTTTTCCGGCTTCGTGCCCGGACTGCGTACGCAAATTGAGGCAACCAAAAGTGAGGTTTCCAAGGCCTCAGAAGCACGGAGAAAAGGAGAAATACGGTGATGACCCTTTGGGTCGTCACACCATCTTTACTAAAGGATGTGTGTGTTCTGAGATAAACACTTGGTTTTCTGCTGCTCGACTTTCACTTGTTGACAATTCAGACACTTGGCCACAAAGTCTGCAACCTTCTTTTTCATGTCGTTCCATCAATAAGTCTTGAGATTATGATACATCTTTGGGGAACCTGGGTGGATAGAATACCTGGATTTATGGGCTTCTAACATCTTCCTCCCTCACTAAGTCCATCTATGGTTGGAATACATAATCTATCGGGGTACCTCAAAGTACTATCATCTCCCCCTTGTTCAAAAGCCATAGTCTTGTGTTTGTGAATTCCTTCCTTCAACTGCAATAAGTAGGGATCACCAAACCATTTCTCCTTCACTTCGGCTACTAAGGAGGAACATGTCATGTTCTAGACATCAACTCCACCATCTTTGGTGTCTGAAAGTCGAACTCCTACCTTGGCTGAGCAGTTAACTTCTTTCAACATAGTTCTCCTGTCTACCTCATTCATGAGCTATACTTCCCACACTTGATTACCTTCTTAAGCACTTCCTGAAAACACTTATGGTCTTTCTGTGAGCTAAGTCTCGACCACTACTCGGAAGGGTCTCGTGCAATGGCACTGCCCTCGTAATACATAACTGGGCATGATTTTATAGCTTTTCTATGATCACTTTATCACCAATAACTAAGCTCGGTGATCATTCTACTCACTTTGTGTTTCTTACACATGCTAGACTTATTCCTTGTGGTAATTATACTATTTCTTTATTACCGAACATATTTTTTTTTTTCATATTCCATGCTAACTATTCGAGTTTTGGATCTCCAAATGGACTTACTGAAAATTTTCACATCACCCCTTAGAACAAAGGTCTTATACTTGTGGATCCTTCTCTTTTTTCTTCGGATCCAACTAACTTTCCTTATTTTCTGCAATCCTTTCCATTCTACCCCAATAACGACTCATCTTCCAACTTACTTCTGAGCTAGGAAAAACTAAATTATTCACATGACGGAAAGCTAATGTATTCACAACTATCATACACAATCTTAATAATCTAACTCTGCTTACACTGTCCATCTTGGGGAAACCTCTTTTCGATAATTCTTAAAGGCTATTCTTCTAATGCTTGCTCTTTTACTACTAGCTATTTTTTTTCCATTGTCACTGTACTTCGGGTTTAACTTAAACTCTTTGGGTTCTAACACATGTTCGGTATTTCAAACTAGCATCCACTCACTAGAGTTAACCCGGCTAAGTGAATCAAATGTTACCTCTACTAGCTCTGCTGAAATTGCTAATTCACTGTATTTACTCAAAACTTATTTACTATTCTTTTACTAACCACCTGCTTGCATCATGTTTTCTTGCTCTGTTTTGAATAACTAAAGTGAAGCATAAGGTTTATCCTAACTTCTCTCATCATATGACCATATTCTCTTGCCGTACACTATTATTCTTTTTGAACTATGCACATGGATCACACTTAGAGAAATTTCATCTGTCTTAAACTAAATTGGAATATCTAACCCCCAAACTTTCTATACACTTCAAAATCACTTCAGACTATAAACCTCCGGCCTAAACACATAGTCACAACATGTGAAGGGGGAACTGTCATATCTTTTATCTCACAATAATAGCCACTTCGTATACAAATTCACTAACATGGTACTTTCTAGTTCTGATTTGAATAAATCTAACCAACTTAAAAACATTCCCTAAAATTCAATGTCGCATGCCCTTGGTTCTCATTTCGTACATCATATTATTCTTAGCTATATTTCCCTTAGGCTATTTTCTGTCCAAAACTATAGTGATCAATTCTATGCATGCTGCGTTTGAATTCTTAACCTTTTACACCATGAGGTCTGACATGCGGATACACTACCATACACATCTGATAATCACTTCATGCACCATCCGGTGAGTCTTGGTTCTTAACCCTTAAAACATGCAAAGATATTTCTATAATCACAGTTACTTACATTTTCTTTGAGCATCCATATACATTAATGTATACTCACAAATCTCTAGAAATTTTGATACACTAAAAATTGGAGGTCTGGTAACTGAATAACAAACAACTGGCATACTGAATAACCATAAACCTGCTAACTGAAAGACTGCATAACTGGCAACTGAGTTAAACTGATAACCATAAAACATAATGACTGCTTTTGTACTTTCTAATAAGGTTATGCTCTAATCTGTACTATTATCCATTGCATCCCACTTTCAACATCTTCCCAAATCTCATTCGTTACCAACATGTACTCATAGTAATACCACAATAGGCAAACCATCATTTCTAGAACATTAGACTTTTCTTGCCTACTGCTTGGGCATTCGATACGTATGGAATTCCATAGGAAGAGAAGGTTAACTAATACTCTAAGCTTCATGGCACGATCTAGAGTAGAAAGAAGTGAGACAGGTCCTAGAAGTTAACCGTTTATATGAGTGGCCGGCAAACACATATAAAGGAAACTCCACTGAACACGGCTTCATAGACTCCCTAAGACTCTTGAACCTAGGCTCTGATACCAAGCTTTGTCATGTCCCGAACCTGGGCCTGAACATAACACGACACTCGGTGCCTAACTACATGTGAACGAGCGAACCAACTGGCTGGCTGAATCAATATGTGGTATCATAACATACTGAATGTAGAAGATAAGCTAATACATGCTGATATACTGAACGTCTGGATGATATAAATCAAAGTGCGGAAATACTAATACAATTCTGAAACACATTTTGTAGCCAACATAGCTTAATATGAAAAGCCTGTGACTCTGTCTAACTGTTACTCTAGTCTATGAAGCCTCTATTGAAGTACTGAAAACATTGTTTATCTGTAAACACTGAAAGACTGTAAAGTAATGATAATGCCCCGAAAGAACTGGGGATCACCAAACAGCTGGTACGAGAATCCTAGCGCTCTGGATCATCAACCTGTAAATCATTACCTGCATTGTGAGATGCAGGCCCCAGGCAAAAGGGACGTCAGTACATTTGAATTGTACTTGTATGTAAAGCAACTGAAAGAAAGAACTATAACTGCTGAAACAGAAACTGAGCTGATAACTGAAATGATAACTATTGAAACTGAAACTGAAGTAAGAACTGGTAACTGAAAAGATAACTAATAACTGAACTGAATAAAGGAAGTAAGGATATGAATACTCCCTCTTCTGAATGATGAACAACCTGTTTATCTGAATATTAAACTGTGGCCTCAGGCCCAATATATATATGTGCACAACTGCGGCCTCGAGCCCAAGTATACATATACATAACTGCGACCTCAGGTCCAAAATGCATAAAGCATAAACTGCGGCCTCAGGCCTAAAGATATATAAAGCATAAACTGCGGCCTCAGGCCCAAAGATGCATAAAGCATTAACTGCGGCCTCAGGCCCAAATACAGGTGTTCAACATTTAGGAACTGAGAATCATACTACAATACATGATAGTGAAATACTGGATCACACTGAGTTACATAATACTATAGTACTAGGTCACACTGAGTTACATAATACTGGAATACTTACTCACACTGAGTTGCATAATACTGGAATACTGAATCACACTGAGTTACATAATAGTGGAATACTAAATAGGACTAGGCTGAGACATGTATTCTTGAACTTATTATGAACACTGAAACTTCAACTGTTTATGGCATACTGAGTAATCTATACTAAGACTCGGGGGAATTAAACCCAAGTCTATATTGAATACGCACTGAGCTCAAAACATTCAGAACGAAAGTCATGAACGAGTTATGAAGCTAGAGAATAGAAGTTCTACAACTACTCAAGGAACTAGGCTTAACTATATTTCTAAGGCAATTGATACGTCGTAAAAGAAACGTAGTGTATGGAGAATCATTAAAATTCCCAAACATAGAGAGTTAGTCTCACATACCTTAACTTCCTTCCCTTGAGAATAATACAACATTCTCCAACCCTTTCAACTTTAAGCTATATCAATACAATTCAAAGGGATTTCAAATTAGCAACAATATCCATGTTTTGGTCACTTAGGCATTTTATCAAACACTTGGTGAGTATAAAGCTTCATAATCCCTATTAATGGTGTTTCTACACCCAATAACCGACTCTCTTGCTCTTGGATAAATTCTAAAGTCTCAAATGGTTATAATCAATATTATTCTTCGTCACCCATAAGGTAAACAACACCCTTAACTAAAAAGTTCCATTAAATAAACATCTTTCAATCTCTATAATAGTTGTGGAATTAAATTGGGAACTTATGGTTTCCAATCACCATACCAAGAGTTCCAATACTTATTCATACTCATATTCCCTTAATAAATTCATACATGTAAGTCTAAGGGTGTAGGATTACCTTTTGGAAGAAATCTTGCAAAACCCTCCTTTGAGTTCTTGACGGAATTTCTTGAAGATCTATGTGTTTTATGAGTATATTTCATCAATACTAGTGTAAGAATGATGGAATTTCACACCAAGTTAATGGAGATTGCTTACCTTGAAGATGGGAGGGTTGGAGGTCTTGAGAGGGTGGAAGAAGACCCCACAATTCATCCAAAAGAAATAGGGAAAAATGAATCATGAAATTGGCTTAAAAGAGCTGGGACTGGGGCGCGTCTACTCTAGCGAAGTGTCCTCACTTCGATATCCATTGCATTCAAGGGAAGACAAAAATCCGCGTCTACTTTGGTGAAGCGAGCTCGCTTTGCTGTCCGCCAAAATAACCGGGTAGTATGTCTTTAGTAATTTGGTCATAACTTCTTGTAGGAATGTCCAAATGACGAACGGTTTGAAGCATTAGAAACTACTCAAAGATCTTTCATTTGATAGGTTGTGAATCACATAATACCTTATATAAATCTAGATATGCTTGTCCAATATATAGTCTTGTGCGTGCTTATTTAGAATTTTAGTCTATCATGCAATTTTCCAACTTGGCTTAGACTTAGGTCTTTCCTTGGACCCCAAATCACTTATGATATGCCTCGTACACTTATTATCATAACCAATTAATAACCATCACATTAATACTCATTTAGTGCATCCACAACTGATTCAAGTTTACGGGGTGTTACAAATGAAGAGGCCTTTAGGGATTGTAGATGATGTGCTTGTGCGGGTCGACAAGTTCATACTTCCTACGGATTTTGTGATTCTGGACTGCGAGGTTGACTATGAAGTGCCGATCATGCTGGGGAGACCTTTCCTAGCTACAGGGAAGGCTTTAGTTGATGTGGAAGTAGTGGAGCTTACCTTCCCGGTGGGTGATGAAAAAGTTGTGTTCCATGTCTGCAAATCAATGAGGTAGCCCAATAGCAACGAAGTGTGTTCCTTTGTGGATCTTGTGACCAAGGTGATTGTTGAAGATACCAGTGCTGTGATAAATATGGAGGACCCTTTGAAAGCTGTGTTGTTGAGCCATGATGTGACCGAGGATGAAGGCTTGGTGGAATATATCAATGCTTTGCAAGGAATGAGTTCTTACACATATAAATCCTGGAAACTCTCCTTGGATCTTGAGAACCGGAAGACTCCACCAACAAAGCCCTCGATCGAGGAACCTTTGCCTTCACACCTCAAGTATGAATTCTTGGGCCCTTGTTCAACTTTACCTGTTATTCTTTATAAGTGTTTATCTGACGTGCATGTAGATGCCACCCTTGCGGTGATCCAAAGAAGGAAGAAGGAAATTGGATGGAATCTAGCTGATATTCGGGGGATAAGCCCCGCCTTTTGCATGCACAAAATTATACTTGAGGAGGATGCCAAACCCTCCGTGGAACATCAAAAGAGGTTGTATGAGGCTATACAAAAGGTCGTCAAGAAGGAAATTATCAAATGGCTAGATGCAGGGTTTGTGTACCCTATTTCGGATAGTTCATGGACTTCATCGGTATAATGTGTGTCGAAGAAGGGGGTATGACTGTGGTCACAAGAGCGAAATATGTGCTTGAGTTCACAATGTGTGCTTGAGGTCTAAATGGTGGTTTGTATATGTAGTGTGTAGGTGGTTGGTAGTTTGGTGGAGTAAAATAGGTCCCTTTGGTGAGTGTGGTCGCTTTGGTAGGTTTTGTAGTATTTGGAAATGTTGGTTATGTTGCGGTTTTCCTCTTTGAAGCATTTGTCGCACTTGTGAAGGAGAGGGTGTAGTAGAGTAATTAGTAAGCGTCATACTATGCTCCCTTCCTTGTCGCCTCATGTGAGATTCCTCCATCATGGAATTCAACCTTGCATTCGTTGTGTTGCCATATGGTAAAATTGGTAACCTTCTCCTTGGATCACAATTAAGACTAGATGTTTGTCCGTACTCCATGATACCTACAAAATGAGCAAACAAATTAGTAGTAAAGTGCTCACCAACTCACTTGATATCGCTAAACCCTCGTGTATCAAACTTTGCGCCAATTGGCTTTTGCATGATCAAAGTGTTATTAACTCTTGCCTTTTTCCGCTCAAGTAGTGAATGTCAAAATTGATAGCAAACTTAAGTCCAAGGTTTCACTACAAGTTCCAACCGTCTTCAGGGTGGAGTGGAAGTTGTGTATTCACAAGGACGGACAATTAAAAAGCAAATGGACTTGAACCGAGCAATTCACAACAAAAATAAAGAGAAAAGCACGAAAGAAATGGCATGAAATAAAGCAAAGCACACAAAGAAGCTAGAATTAAACTCAATATGAACTAATATGAGGTTAATCTAGTTGAGAGTTAACAAACAAGAAGAAGAAAAAAGATTAACTTGACAGAAACTGGAACTGCTGAACTTCTGAAAAATGCTGGAAAAATTGTTCTATGGCAGTATTCTCCAGTATTGCTGAAAGAACTGACAATTCAATTTTCATCTTCGAAACCGTTCTTAAAGAACCCAAGTCCTCAGCTCAAACTCTAGTCCAAAGCTGCAGATTTTCAGCAGCTAAATCAGTGGAGAAACAGGCAAACTCAGTTCATACAGTTTTCAGAACAACATTAATTGACTCCCAGCAGTAATTGAATTCTTCCAGCAAATCAACTGAATTTGCAGCTTGTCACACCAGATGTGCAGAAATTACTAAGCAACAACTATGCATAAACTACAACCAACAATGTATAAAAACTGGTGCAACACTTGTGAAGGAAGGGTGCAGAACTTCAGCCAGAAATCAACATTGTTAATCCCTGGTCAAGTAGTTTCAGTTGTTTTAGACAATGAGTTCTCAGAACTCCTTCCTAAATCTACTTCTCAATCAATAGAACTATCAAAGATGTGCAGCACAATACTCAGAAACTCAAAAAATCGGCAGATTCAGTTCTAAGTTCTACCAGTCGATTAATACCACAACTATGACTAAGTTCGAGCACAACTCATAATTTAAACTCATAAGCAGAAAAGATGAATTCAGTTCAAAAAGTTAATCCCAGCAATAAGAAACATGATGACATTCACTCCCCTAAGAAATCTAGTCGAAGTCTTCGAGCAAAAATACCAAAATTTCAGCAGACTTGAACCAAAAATCACAGCAGAACTTCAGAATATATTAGTTCACACTTCGACTATAGCAACAGGACACTCTAAAGTGATTTATCATTCTCACACTCGTCCCAAACAGTAGATACGAAGACAAATTTCGATTCAAGCACACAAAATCTACTCAATTTTCCAGAAATCAAAATTCAAAGAACAAAATAAGATCTCCTTAAACTTTCAGAAAAATCAAACCAAGGTTAAACTCAAAAATCAAACCTGAATCATGGCGATGAATTGAAGTTCGAGGCGACGACTCAATTGCAAGCAACTTCTAAAAATTGTAGAACACAACTGAAGTTTTGTGTTGAACTTTGCCTTAAACTTTCAATTTGATTTCACCCAAATCTTCACCGACTAAATCAGCGCGATGAATGAATTGTTTGCGTGGCTATGCTCAACTTCAAGATTTTGAGCCCAGAGATTCGATTGTCCGAGTTAGTCAACTGGTTCAATTTACTCGAACCAAAATCAATTAATCCTTCACCAAATCGAGCCAAACTTCATATCTAACTTACAAATAACTCCAGGAACAAACCCCAATAGCTAATTTGTTGAAACAATCCCTGAATTCAGAAAACCCAGTGTTCGCCGTGGACTTCAACTTCGACCAGAATTCCTCAATCGAATTCGCCTCAACTCAGCTCCAATCAAACGGAAATTATCAGTACAAGCTCCAAAACATCCCTATAATCAAATTCCAGTGATTAATTTCTAGAAATAATCAAGAATTTAGGAGAACCTAGCTCGTCGTCCTCTCCGAAATTGAATTTGGCTATTTCGATCAAACCCTACCAAACCCGGTTCAATCAATTCTAGACTTCAGATTGAGATTTAAAATGTTGTTTCCAGTTAGATTCATGAACACCTAATCAATTTTGACCAATTCTCAGATTCAAAACAAACCAAACTTTGTCGAAGCTTCAATGGGAATTTTCGGACTCCCTTTTCGTCAATTTAACCCCAACTTCCAATTTCAGCTCAAAATCAACAGAAACTATTGATTTCAACAAATTTCAGTGGATTCAATGCAAAATTTCAAGCACGGAGTAGAATCAATTCATTTTCATCAGCACATATAACTCAAAATAGACAAGAGTAACAGTAAACCTTCTATTTTGAGACTTAAAACACGGATGAACCGTGACCCATTTCAAATTTTTTTTGGAAATTTTCGTTTTTTTTCTCCAGATTTGTTAATAATCAAAACAAATACCCAAGGATTGATAGAACAATCCAAAACCTCCGCTCCGATACCAAGATCATACGAACTATGAACCAAAACACGGATATGACAAAATACGCAGAATCAACAATAAGAGCTAGACCTACAATTGATTGGAAGAACAAGAACCAATTAGGCTATGAAGCCTAATTACCTTTATGAACTCAATCAATTGTAACCCTAAACTATGAAAACCATCAAGAGATTGGCAACTCTTGAAAATCCGGATCAAGTAATTAAGTAATTAAGCATTCACTACTAATTGCTCACCAACTTAGACTAATTTAGCACTAATGAAAGCATAAATAAAGAAATAAAGGAATTAAAAGCATAAACATAAATGAATTAATTAAAAGATAAAGAAAGAGTGTGAGACTTGCATGTCTTCAAGTTTTATCATTCATCAAGTCTCCGTAAAATAAAAGGCCTTAAAAGTTATTTATATTAGAGTAGGTATTTGACTACAAAAGACCCAAATTTCCCTAAGCTAATTCTAAGGAGCTAAGTGTACTCACTTATTACAAGTATAGCATTCTTGATCTTGACTCCTTTAAAGCACTCCAATGCTATGATGTTGACTTGGAAATCGTTAGGCAAGATCGTCTGGCATGTATCAATGAACCACAACATACGACCCATGACCTCTTGGAATCCCGATGCAATCATGAAATATGCTGGAGCTGGCACAGGTGCAGGCGCCTTATCCTACTCCTCAAAAACAGGATCCTACACTATGTAACAAGAGAAACTGGAGTTGGAGCCCTCCCCTAGCCTCTGGCAACGGGAGGAGCAACCCCTTGTCCGCCTAGTACATCCACCTCGCGCGTCCTCCCCATCCGTGAGAGATCAATAGAAGACACTTAGTATAATATCGACTGCACGATAGGAGATGAAGAAAGAGAAGTGTCCTAACACCCTATAGCCTCTCGAAGATAAGTACGGACGTCTCCGCACCAATACGCAAGACTCTATTAGGCCTGCTCATGACTCGTGAGACATATGCGAACCTAAAGCTCTGACACCAAGCTGTCACGACCAAATTCCGTACTAAGTCGAGATTGCACTATGCCACCATTAGGCAATCCCACAAGCGAACTACCATTTGTTTATCCCTTTTTTAACATATTTTTAATTACAATAAATTTCATATAACGGTGATAAGTCCTCTGAACAAATATCAACATAATAAGTACATAGTCTACTGCAATAGAAATAATAAGTACAACGATACAAAAGTGCTACAAATCTAAAACTCGGCGTTACAAGTGCATGAGCAATCTAGGGAATATATAAAACCAATAACACTAGTATTTGAAAGTAATAGACATAAATAGTAAATAAGATGGAACGAGAGATCGGTGCTGCGAATCATAGCAAGGCAAGCAACTCACCCCTAAGTCTCCATAACAAATCGGCTACGCGTCCACGAGACCACTGGTGGAACCTGTATCAGTACCTGCGCATCAGTGCAGAAGTGTAGCATGAGTACGAAGAATAACACGTACCCAGTAAATATCTAGTCTAACCTCGAAGAAGTAGTGACGATGAGTCTACTTGACACTTACTAGAGGTCAACAATGAAAATAAACGTGCATAAAGTAGACATGGTGAGCAAACAACAGGCATCAATGAGTCATATAAAAGAAATTACAATAAGTATACCAGGATTCCTTAACACATCACAAATATCTCATAACTGATCGTGAAGGTAGTAACTCAATTATTCAATCTGGAACCCGTCTCGATTATTAAGCACGAAGTTGCCGAAGCGAATGGCCTGATCCCATAAGAAAAGTGGTACAGGCGAGGCGAAAGACCCGATCCTATAAGAATAGTGGTACTGCAGAGGCGAATGGCCTGATCCCATAAGAGTAGTGTTATCATACTATCTAGGTGAACAACCCGATCCCATAAGAGTAGTGTTATCATACTGCCAAGCCGAACGACCCGATCCCATTAGAGTAGAGATGTTTGCCTCACTCGCAGAAGTACTTGCGGCGCGAGAGGACATGGATTTTTCTCATAAGTCTTAATATTCCTCAAAATCCCCAAAAGGAGAAGGCTTACATCGATAATCACAACTTTAAATCCCTAGTCTCACCTCTATTCAAGATAGTCAATACGCAAAGTAATCATAATAGTACAATTAAAGCATGGTGTAGATCTAAGTCTATCCGTACATAACATGGAATATAGCTACACACAGACTCACGTCACCTCGTGCGTACGTAACTCCCACCACAAGAAATACACCACAAAATACACCTAAGGGTATAAGTTCTCTCTTACAAGGTTGGGCAAGAGAGTTACTTCGCTCCAAAGCTCACTTTCGATCCATAAATTCACTCTAAAGCCTCAAGTCGATGCCGAATAAATCCTAAACTTTCAATGCTTGATGAAGACTCCTCTCCAAGAAGCTCCAAATTTGGAACATACAAGTGAGAAATGGGAAAAATAGGTCTAAGTCCCGTCTTAAAAATATTTTCTGCTCAGTGGTCCCTTATTCTTGATCGCGATAGGGCATCCGCGATCGAGAAGGCCAAAAAGCCAAGCCCAGAAAAAATGCCCTTCATGAATGCGAGACATGCGTACACGAAGGCTTAGTTGGCCTACACATCGCGAATGCGAAGGCCGTCGATTGACCCCCTCCCCAACTGGCCTCTCACTTTGCGAACGCGGAGGCCTAAGAGCGGACGCGAAGGCCAGGGGCCTAGAGCCTTGAGAACGCGGTCTCCCCCTCGCGAACGCATTGGGAGAAATCCCACCCAATCCCATTCCTTCATCGCGAACGCGATTATTACTCCGAGTTCGCGAAGAATGAAACCAGAACAACAATTTTTGGTTTTTGCAGCTTAGCTCCAGGCGATCCGAAACACACCCTAGCTACTCGGGACCCCTCCCCAATGCATGCACAAGTCCATAAACATAGTACGGACCTGCTCAAACTCTCGGAACGCGCCTAAACATATTTAGACTACTCGGAATGATACCAAATTTTGCATGCAAGTCTTAAATCACCCTACAGAACTATTTCCAGGCTCGAAATCTCACAGACATCGATAACACCAAAACCTACTCTAAACCAAACTTAAAGGACTAGAAAACCTTCAATGCGCCAACTTCCAATATTAAGCGTCGAAACGCTCCCAGGTCATTTGAAACCTGATCCGAACATATGCTCAAATCCAAAATTATCATACGAACCTATCTTTAAATCCCGATTTCGAGGTTGTTTACTCAAGTCAAACTTAACCATTTTAAGCCATTATTAAGGAAATGAGTTTTTTGATTTCAACCCGAACCCTTACAACCCGAACTAACCATCCCCGCAAGTTATAAACTGTAAAAGCACATACGCTGAGTCTTAATTAGGGTAACGGGGATCTTAATTAGGGTAACAAGGATCTAGAAGGCAAAACGACCAATCGGATCGTTACATAACTTGTCAATCTTAACCTTCCCTTCTTTCGACGCCATTTTTCACTTTTTTATGTGAATAGTGCCTATGAATAGTAATCACAAATACTACTCTATGTAGGGAAAAAATATACCAACCGTATAAGATAGACAACAATCATTATTGATGAATAATACTATCACTATTAATGAATAGTACTTCACTATTGTGCATAATGTTAGTATTGATGATCAATAGTGTCGCACTATTCTTGTGAATAGTACCTGCACCAATACCGTACTTTTCTAGCAGAATTACACTATCTGTGCTCTAATACTATTTTTCGGGAAGTGTGTCAGGCTAATAGAAGGGGAAAAAATATTTAAAGAAAAAATCAATAAATTGTACAAGACAAGACACGATTTATGTGGTTCGATAATTTTTGCCTACTCCACGATTATACAATAACTCTTTATTAATTGAAGAGAAAGAAGAAGTTGAGAGATGTTCCGCAAATGAAAGACAAATTCTCCTTATATAGGCATCTGAATGCCCTGCTGAAGTAATCACTTATGCCATAAGAAAAGAATTCGAAGATGAATTCTTCCGCCTAACTTTCTGCTCCATACTACTTTTTCTCCTTTTTGTTTGACTTTTAATTTACCCCCGTGGGTTTATCCCATCAGTTACTAGTATTTTCCCATCAGTTACTAGTATTTTTTTCTCTAAAATTTTGGTATGTAAAACTTACACCACAATATCGCAATCTTAGATTGACATAATTATATATTATAATTATATATTCATATATCTTTTGCATTTATATGCTTAATCATCTTAGTTGATAACGTATACTAAAACTTTTTGTATTATGATAATTTCTGCTTTAGCCTTAGTCAAACTATTTGTGAATCATTTTTGCCTTTTGTAGTTCACAAGTCACAACCATTGACGTTGGTACGTGGACATACCTAACTTAAACTCTACGGATAAAGTGTTGGGAATGAAAATGGTTAAGAGGAACTCGACACGATAAGGAGCTAGCTAGGACTCATGATACAGTATCATGAGCTCAAGCGTAGTAGGGTCGAGAGAGGACAATCGTCCTGATTTTCACATGAATACTAATTGTGACCTTTTATGCATAATTTGTTAAATTTTTAAAGTAAAATTGTCACGTCCCAAACTACTTCCAAGTTGTAACTGGCACCCCACTAATATCACCCGCTAGGCGAACCAATTTTTCATACACTTAACCACTCATTCTCGTCATTTAACAAGTTAAATGAGCATCCCGAATAATTTATTAATTAATTATTTCTTATAACAACTGGCAACAGACAAATAATCTACGACATTTAAACGACCAGGCGATTCGACTTGATGAGATGACTGATTAAACAATTTAACCATGGCGACAGTCATAATTCGTCACAGACATAGAAATAGAAATGAAGCGGGAGGAGAAGAAGAGTGGAAATTAAACGAAAGAAAAGATAAAATAACAGAAAAGGGAACTAACATACCTAAACGCCAAATAAACCTCATTATGAAATTGAACCTCGTCCTTTTGATTTAGACCGAAATGAGTCTCGATAAATCCAATAATTAAATATACAGCCCAAATCCCACATTAAACCATGGTACGTCTAAAAGAATAACAAAAGACGTCATATGAATAAATGATAAAATCTCTTTTGACAGCCTTCACGAACAATATGGTGGCCAACCTCAACAGTCAGGGGCGGAGCTAGAATGTCGGGAGCGGGTTCGGCCGAACCCAGTAGCTTTGGTTTCGAACCTTGTATTTGTCTTACAAAATCTATTGAATATGTATAAATTATTAATTCAGAACTCAGTAACTTAAAACGATTAGAAGCCTGAGCCCATAAGTTTGAAATCCTGACTCCGTTTCTAACCGCAATAGTGCCGAAACTAGTACTTCTCTTAACTTTTAAGATTGAATGTAAATACTGCTCCTCTCCAAATCTAATTTATTCACGGTAGGTAAACCCAGTGAATATTGGAAGACCTTAATTAGGTTGTCATTGTCAAACTCATCAATTTTTTTATTTCTTATTTTTGATTGTTTGGCTTCACATGAACTAACACACTAAATTTTTTCCTAAAATCGATACCCCAGATTGTATAAGGATAATCTACGTGATATGCCCATCGAAAACACCAATTAACACTATATACAATTAAAATATTTACTTTACTTTGTATACCTACTTTATAATTTATGTTATCCTATATACCTACTTTATAAATTTATTTTATCATGTATATCTAGTGTATTTTAAAATAGCTATTATGTATTCCAAATTAAAATATTGTGGTCTGTTTAGTTTGGATATTGTACTCCAAATTAGAATATTATAGCATATTTATTTTGAATATTGTGTTCCAAATTAAAAAATTATCGTATGTTTGATTTGTATATTGTATTCCAAATTAGAATAATATGGTATGTTTTGTTCGAATACTGTATTTCAAATTAGAATATTATGATATATTTGTTTTAAATACTATATTACAAATTAAAATATTTTGGTATGTTCCGTTTGGAATATTCCAAATTAGAATATTGTAGACTTTTAATTTGAATAATATATTCCAAATTAGAATACTATAAGTAGTATATTTTGTTTAAATATTGCATTCTTCATTAGAATACTGTGGTATTGTACTCCTTAGAATATAAATTGTGGTAAGCTACGTTTGGATTTTCCAAATTAGACTATTATGGTCAGAGGCAGAGCTAAGATTTTGAGGGTATGAGTTTTAAATTACAAATACAAGGTCTCAAAAAAGTCACTGGATTTTCTTCCACTGTTGTAGACATATGAAAGTTTTCTTCTTAATAAGAGCATAAGTATAGCAGTAAGTGAAACATAACTCTATTCCAACAAATAAGCGAAACAAAAGTAAGGGATGATGCAGTTAAACAAGACCCAAATGCCAAAAAAAAAAATACTCGAAAGAGCTAACCTCAATCGCTGGAGCTATTTGGATTTGCTGTTTTTGTGTGCGAAAGGGCTGCTTTAATAACATTTTCGGGTGATTTATGGCTGTAAAAGGATGATTTTGGGAGCTGATTTTTGTGGGAGTTTAGTGGAGTTTTGTAGCTGAAGTTTAGGGTGTTTTGGAGCTGGAGTATGAGGCAGCCAGCAATATTTTGGAATTTTTGGAGAAAGTGGTGGCAACTAGAAACAAAAATAAATCGATTAATAGAGACAAGAACCGCAGTGACGGTCACAAAGCAAAACAGCAGAACCCTAGATTTTTTTTTTGATTTGGGGTTTTTCGATTTCCTCCTTGGAAGGCGTCTGTTTTTTGCTGTTTATTTAGACTTTTGTTTATTTGAAAGAAAAAACTATTAAAAATGTTAGTTTAGAGGAAATCGGAGGAATTTTCATTGGAGTTGTTTGGGAAACATGTCATTTACTTTACTCATTTAGTTTATGCTTTTAAAAATATTGTAAAGAATAATGATAACACACTGCTTATATAGGGATTCGAACTCAGGTATATCCTAGCGAACCCAGACCCCCTTACCATTGAACCAAGAACACTTTTGTTACTGGGTTCGACAGACGTATATATATATAATTTAGTTAATTTTTCAATACAAATACAGGGTCTCGGGAAAAGTCAATGGGTTCGCCCGAACCCGCACCCACAACTGTGGCTCCGCCCCTGATTATGGTATGTTTAGTTTGAATATTATAATTCAAATTAGAATATTGTGGCATGTTGGGTTTGGATATTGTACTCTTCGTTAGAATATAGTGGTAATGTGACGACCCAAAGGGGTCATCACCGTATTTCTCCCTTTTTTCGCATTTCCGAGGCCTTGAAAACCTCATTTTTAGTTGTCTTGATTTACGTGCACAGTCCGGGCGTGAAGCCGGAAAATTTTTATGTTAAAATATGTGAATTCTGTGAAAAATTTGAAGAATTATGATATTAATATTGATATAGTTGACTTTGGTCAATATTTTGGGTAAACGGACCCGGACCTGTGATGTGATGGTCCCGGAAAGTCGTAGAAAAATATGGGACTCGGGCATGTGCCCGGAGTTAAAATCCGAGGTCCAGAACCCCGGTAAAAGAATTTTTTTGTTAAATTATTTTCTGAAATTATTAAGGAAAAATAGAAATAAAAATAAGCTAGAAAATATAAGTATCGGGCTCGTATTTTGGTTCTGATGCCCGGTACAGGTCTTAAATATGTGTTAAGCGCTTTCTGTGAAATTTGGTCGAAATCGGACATCGTTTGACGTGTTTCGGACCTAAATAGCTAAAGTTGGAAGTTATGAACTTTGAAATAAAAATTTTGAGTTTTGGGGTTTGATTCTTTGATTTTGATGTTATTTTGGCGATTTGATCGCTCGAGCAAGTTCGTAGAATGTTGTTGATTTAGTCTGGTTGTTTGGTTAGGAGCCCCGAAGGCTCAGGAGTGTTTCGGAGGTAGTTCGGGGTGTTTTTTGCCTTAGAGTTGTTGCAAAATTTCTGCTTCTGGTGTTCAGAGAATTTGCTCTCTGCGATCGCAATTTCATTCCTACGATCGCATAGGGTCTTCTTCAGGCATTCCAAATTTCTTCTATGCGATCGCACAAGTTGTCCCGCGATCGCATAGTTTGACCAGCCTCTTCAATGCGATCGCATTCACCTTTATGCGATCGCACAACTTTAAACTTCACCCAAAAATCATGGCTTCCCTTCTTCTATGCGTACGCACGACTGTTTCTGCGATCGTAGAAGCCAAGTTCCCACTCCTCTATGCGATCGCATCAATTGCCCTGCGATCGCATAGACCAAAAATGCCCAGTGATTTTAAAAGCTTAAAAACAGAATGGTTGCGAGATTTTTCCTCACATTTCACACGAGCTCCTCCCTTAAACCCTCCATAGACGAAATTCAAGCTCTCCTTCCTCCATAACTCCTTGGGTAAGTAATCTTAACATCATTCCCTCATTATTTCTCCATCTAATTACTAAAATCCTAGCCTAAAAACATAAAATCAAGGTAGAAATTAGGGCTTTTGAGTAGAGTTAGGTTTTTGGGAATTTTGGGTGATTCAACCTCAATTTGGGGTCGAATCTTGAAACAAATTATATATTTGAACTTGTGGGGTTATGGGTGATTTGAATTTGGTCCGAGCCTCGAGTTTGGATCATGTGGGCCCGGTGTCGTATTTTACTATTTTTGGAAGAATGATGGGAATTCTATTTCTAGACTATGGGATTTATGTTTTTGAGCTCTTATTGATACTATTAAATCGAATTATGGCTAGATATCGTTGTTTCGGAGTTGGATTCTAGAGGAAAGGCGGTGTTAGAGGCTTGATTGCTATTTTCGGACCGAGATAAGTGTTTGATCTAACTTTGGCTTGAGGGAATAGGATTAGAGTGTTTAGATTGCTATTTGCTAAATGATCGAGTACGGTGTATAGGCATGGTGACGAGTATCTATACACTGGTGTCGAGTATGACCGTGAGTCTTAAACTGTTAACTTATCGAATTCTTAATTGTTGTTTATGAAAAATTGGTTGGAAATCTTTAATACTGCGCAAGTAATCGTTAAGACTAAGTATGGATTTTATCGTGTTAAGTAGGAATCGAATGAGTTTGGTTATAGTTGGATCTCCTTTGCCGGGATAGTTTATTATAATATATTTTCCTCCCTTATTGGGATTACTTTGTGTTTTGTTTGAAAGATAAGGGATCGTGTGGCACGCCGACCACGAGATATTATGATTGGGATCGTGTGGCACGCCGACCGCGAGATATTATGATTGGGATCGTGTGGCACGCCGACCGCGAGATATTATGATTGGGATCGTGTGGCACGCCGACCACGAGATATTATGATTGGGATCGCGTGGCACGCCGACCACGAGATATTATGATTGGGATCGTGTGGCACGCCGACCACAAGATATTATGATTGGGATTGAGTGGTACGCCGACCACAACTTATATTGATTATTGTTATTGGCCTTTGATGCCGGTGACGTATTGAAAAGGGAGCGAGTGGTACGCCGACCACAACTTATATTGATTATTGTTATTGGCCTTTGATGCCGGTGATGTATTGAAAAGGGAGCGAGTGGTACGCCGACCACAACTTATATTGATTATTGTTATTAGCCTTAGATGTCGGTGACATTGTGCACGGTAAAACGGGAGCGAGTGGTACGCCTACCACGTAATATATGAAACGGGATCGTGTGACATGCCGTCCACTTATATACTACACTACGGGATCGTGTGGCGCGTCGTCCACTTATATTCTACATTGTGGGATCGTGTGGCGCGCCGTCCACTATAAATATATGTATCATCAAACCCGGAGTAGACCTACTATTTGTTTCTGATGTTCCATTTTCATCTAGTATTCCCCGATAGCATGTCCCCTCCCAGCTTTACTTTGTATTATTTTGTTACTGTTTTCTCGCACTTGTATATTATATTTGCACAGGTTAATTGAGGTAGGTCCTGTCTAGCCTCGTCACTACTTCGCCGGGGTTAGGCCAGGCACTTACCAGCACATGGGGTCGGTTGTGCTGATTCTACACTCTGCGCTCTTTTACGCAGATACAGGTTTCAGGCAGCAATAGCAACAGTAGTGCGAGTGTTGGCATTCCGCTCAGCGAGACACCGAGGTAGCCTTGCAGGCGTCCTCGGGACCCGGCGTCTCCTCTATCTTTTTATTCAGTTTGTTATCTCATATATTCGAGACAAACAGTTTTATATTTCTTTCGAACGGTTGTGTTTAGTAAATTCTTAGCAGTTCATGAGTAGTGACACCAGATACTGAGTAGAAGTGTATTTTGAAATTTCCGCATTTTCGTTTGCAGTTAAGTAAGTATTATAAGTCTTCCCCCTTGATTATTATTTCAGTTTATTATAATTGTTTAAATAAAAACAGTAGAAATGTTGTATTGTTTGGCTAGCCTAGCTCTGACAGTATGCGCCATCACGACTCTCGACGGTGGAAAATCCGGATCGTGACAGGTAAACTAAACTTAGATTTTCCACATTAGAATATTGTAATATGTTTAGTTAGAATATTGTATTCCAAATTAGAATATTATGGTATGTTTGATTTGAATACTATATTACAAATTAGAATGTTATAGTATATTCCATTTGGATATTATATTCTAAATTAGAATATTATGGTAAATTATGTTTGGATTGTATTCCAAAGTAGAATATTGTGATACGTTTCAGAATATAAGGAAGTATAGCATGTAATAGTTTTGGGATATCTGATATATAATTTCAAAATTTAAATATATCATGAAAGTGAGTTTTATAAATGAGTATATTATGTAAAACAGGTGATAGTATGAGGTATGGGCTTGGTCCCAGTAATTTTCACCTCTAAATTAGATTCAAAGTCCTTTATAATCCACTAACATGTGGCCTATTAATCACTAATTTAGTATATTATCTTATATATTATAGCGTACGTAAATTCTCCTTCCACTAGTTAGTATTTGATCCAATAGCTATAAATAAAATTAATTCTTTAGTCTTACAATTAATAAGTACTAGATTTAGAGTACGCGCGTTGTGCGTGTACTTCATGCTAGTGAGTATAAGTTTTTTTAGAAAATACACAAATGTTATTGACCCATGTAATTGAGTTATAAAATAAAATTTAAAAAGCACAAGCTCTTGAAAATAATAATATTTATAATATATGGCCAACTTAATAAAGAAAAAATTACGTACATCACATAAAATTATTCTAATGTCTTATCATGATTTTGGAATAGAAATTGTGCATTTGTTTTGGTTGCTCGACATGAAAAAATAATATGCTAACTTGTACTCAAATATATCTTGTAACAATATTATATTCTTCATGGCCTTAAAAGATAAATTTTATTTGCTCAAGTACATTATATGAATTTCATCTTATTCCTTACTAAAAATTCAAAAAATAAAAAAAGACTCCATATTATTAGGTTTAACTATCATACAAACAATTTAATCAGATGGGTGTTGTTTACCCAAATACACGTGTTTTAAAAAAAATTATCATAAAAATTAGGGTAAAATATTTTGATAATATTTAGTGATGGTATTTGAATTCAACTGACTGGATATAATCTCTCTTAATTCACGAATAGTTTTGCTGAAATATGATCATTTTAATTATATTGATGGCTTTATCATGAGAATCTTACTATTAGTATTGGTATTTGTCATGAGTTTCATAGTTATATACATAACTAAAGATAATCACGAGCCTAAAAACACACGAAGTGTAAAAAGACAACAAAAATCCTAAACTAAGATTTTTTTTTAGAATCCAAACTTTCGAAACTAAATTAAAACTAAAATACATAACTAATGGCGTTTGAATATTTTGATTTAAAATTTAAAATAATAAACATACTCTTTGTCCCTCAAGTGAGTTCCACACTCGTCAAAGGAAAATATATAATTCATATTATCTCAATAGGAAAAGCATGTTAATTAAATGAGGAAATAATTTAAATAAGGTAAACTTTTATTATTTTTAAAGTCCTATATATCAAGAGTTCTTATATATTTTAGATAAGGAAAGATTTCTAGTAAAATTAAATTATTATTCTTAGATATTAGTGAAATAATTAAATGACTATTCCTAAATATTAGGAAATTAATTAGAATGACCATTTTGTCCAATGTGAACTCTATTTTTAAAGGGCAAAAAAGACGAACGACATTTCGCTAAGGGCCTTCGTGCTTTTAATATAGTACTAGCTTTAGTGTACGTGCGTTGCACGTGCTTATAGTTTCAATAATATAAATTTATGAATAAATTACATTTTTTATCATATAAATAAATTCCTAAAATTGTAACGACACGACCGGTCGTTTTGAGAAATTAAGCCCCGTTTGGCGGCATAAGGTCTGGAACAACTTCGGAATATGAGTATCGACTTGCGTGCATGGTGGAATTCGACTTTCAGATGGTTTAGAGTCAAATGTAGAGAAGAAACCTTGTTTTGGAAGTTAGAACGGTGAAAAGTTGACCGAAATTTGGACTTTTGGGTAAACAACCCCGGAATGGGCCGTGGATGATCTCAACAGCTTCGTATGGTGATTTTGGACTTAGGTGCACGCCTGGATTCAGATTTGGAGGTCCGTAGAGTAAGTTGAGGCATTTCGGCGAAAGTTGAAGTTGAAAAATGAAAAAGTTTGACCCACAGTTGACTTTTGGGATATCGGGGTCGGAATGTGATTCCGAGAGTTGGAACGGCTCCGTTATGTCATTTTGGACTTGTCTGCAAAATTTGGCATCATTCCGAGTTGAATTGATAGGTTTCGGCATGAGATTCGTTATTTGAAGACTTGGAAGTTCATAAGCTTGATTTTTGGTTTGATTCGTCGTTTCGATGTTGTGTTATGTGATTTGGGACTTCGAGCGAGTCCGTGTTAGGTTATATGACTTGTGTGGGTGATTGGTTGAGGTCCCGGGGGCCTGGGGTGTGTTTCGGATGCTCAACGGGTAAATTTTGAAGTTAGAAGAAAATTGCAGCAGGCCTTCTGGTATTTCTGCTTCTGCGGCTTGGGAACCGCAGAAGCGGCTTGGTCACCGCATGAGCGAAAAGTGGACATTGGCGTGGGAACCGCAGAAGTGGTGTGTAAGTTCCGCAGAAGCGAACTCGCTTCTGCGATGGGTGGACCGCAGAAGCGGTTGGTCGGCTAATTTAGAGAAACCGCAGAAGCGGTTGGTTTTCCGCAAAAGCGGGACCGCAGAAGCGGTCCCTGGACCGCAAAAGCGGAAATCATTGGTATGAAATAGAATAATCCAAGGGTTTATTTCAAAAGTTGGAAAACCAATTGGGAGCTCAGCAGAAGGCGATTTTGGGTGAAATTTGAAGAGAAGATCATTGGGTAATATTTTCTTGACCCTATCTAGTTGTATTCCATTAATATATAGTTAAATCCACCTTTAGAATTCGAATTTAAGGTCAAAATTAGGGAAAATTGGATGAACTTCTTAGGCTTAATTATTGTGTTTTCAGTGGGCAATTGACCTTCGATTTGGGAGATTATTATATGGTTAGACTCGTGAGAGTGCGAGGGTTTTAAAAATATGAAAATTATTCGATTCCGAGACGTTGGCTGGAGTGGCGTTTTGGTCATTTTACCTAATTTCGCGCTTTAGCTTTGAATTATATAATAGAATCAGTTGCTTGAGATGTTGATTACAATGTGTGATTTAATTGAATAGATTTGGGCCCTTTGGAGTCGAGAACTCGTGGCAAGAACGTGGTTGCTAGTTGATTTTAGCCGGTTCGAGGTAAGTATCTTGCCTAACCTTGTGGGGGGGACTTTCCCTTAGGATTTGAGTCTTCCATGTCCTTGCACGCGAGGTGACGAGTGAGTGTTCGGATTTATTTGTGGTAAATTGATCCTTTAGGCTCTTAGATCCTTGTAATCACCGAATATGAAGTTGTACTTGAGCCGATTGATGAAAATCCGATTTTACTTAAGTTGTTAACATTTAACTTTCTTTCTTATTTGCTTATATTACTTGAAGCCTATTACTTGAGCTAGACTAGGAAAGCATGTCTACCTGACATAATTGCCTAATTGCTAAGTTGTTTAATCGTACTACGTGAAGCATGCTAGGCTAGTTCTATCTGCTACTCCGTTTTTCATACTGATCCCTTGGTTTGTTTCTGGCTGTGATTGCGCTTTTATTTTGGGACTACGGGACGGTATCCCGGGAGATCCCCCTGCACTTTTATTTTGGGACTACGGGACGGTATCCCGGGAGATCCCCCTGCACTTTTATTTTGGGACTACGGGACGGTATCCCTGGAGATTCCCTGCACATAAATGATTGAACTACGGGACGGTATCCCGGGAGATCCTTTGATACTGGTACGAGAGCTGGACTACGGGATGGTATCCCGGGAGATTCATTGGACAGTTGAGGAGAGGGCTACAGGACGGTATCCTGGGAGACCCTAATTGGTATTTGAGATTGAGTTGTGTTTACCCTGTATTTCTGCTTTATCCTGGTAGTTATTATTGTTTCGTTGATTTGCCTTATTACACTGCTGCATTTATTTTTCTTGTCAGATTTCCACTTTGTTAATTGTTGCTACTGTGATGTACGAGGTTTCTGCCGTGCGGTCGTGGTTGAAAGGTTGCACGAGGTCTTTGCCATGCTATTGTTGTGTTGATGTGTTACACATGTGGCGTAATAAGGCGGGATATGTTATATGCTTATTTGTGGGTTGCACATGTGGCGGAATAAGGTAGGAACATTGTTATATACGTGTGACGAAATAAGGTGGTGCCTATTATATTATTTATTACACACGTGGCGAAATAAGGTGGGCTATGTCAGGGATTGCTTGTATAGAGTTGTGACGGCCTGTTGAAGCATTCCTATTTGTTTCTATTGTGATTGTGGATTGTTTACCTGTATGAACGTTACCGCTTGGGAGTTGTGAGGGAACATCGTACGTGCGGTCCGTCCTCCTTTTCATGTTTGCTGGTTGGTAGAATTTTGTTAGAAATATTTGCACAAGCATACACGTAGCTGAGCACTCCTATTAGAGGTGAATTCCTCCTGATTCTCTAAGGGTGGAGGTATGCCCTCGCTTATCCATTATATTGGGAGAGTGGCCCTAGTTATCCAGTTAGTTGTCGGTATGACCATGAGATTGATGGGGCACATGATGCCAATTGTTAGATTTCAGATGATGGGCCTTCGCGAGTTGTGGTTGTCCGAGACTTGGTGAAATCATGGAAAGAGTGGGATAAGACCTTCTGTGAACATCATTGTATGATATGAATTATTGAATTGTTTCTTTTCTTTGCTGTGTTGTGACCTTAGGATTTAGGTTGTGATTCTGCCGTCGTTTTGTATCATCGTTTATTATATTCTTGTTGTTAATTGTTGTATTTATCCCTTATTGTGAATTGTAGCATTTTTGGTCGTTCATGCATTCTTTACATATTCATATGTCGTTACCATTATTCCTATGATTAT
>MU681482.1:36069-46703 GCA_026770625.1 Nicotiana glauca
ATTGTTGTGGTATGTGCCGAGCGGCACCTTAAACCCTGTTTATTTTACCAGTTCAGTTTTATTTATTTTCTTCCGCAAATTTTGGTTTATCTTCCGCATTGTTAGGCTTACCTAGTCATAGGGACTAGGTGCCACCACGACATGTTCATGGAGGGTGAACTGGGGTCGTGACAAAAATCCTATGCTACAACATTATTACAGAAAAAATATGGTTAGTAGATAACTATTATCCGTTACTATTGTGTTTATATAAAATTAAAATAGTATTTGAGGTAAAAACATAGATCAAGTGAAAATTATAAACTAAATATTAAATGTTGCGCCATCATAGGTTGCTCCTTATTTAAAACAAAATCGCACTTGGACAAGAATAATTGAAGCTTATTACTAATTAGAGAATGTTATTCCATTAGTTTGTTTCTACTTTTTTTAAATAATTTATGGGTCTTCATTGTTATGATTGTTCGCATCTATCTATTCATGTTTAATTTTCATTTTATTAACCTTTACAACTTCATATAACTCCTCTGCAATTAAACATTTTCCAATCTAGTGGTCTCCATTTATGTATTAAGTGAAAAAAGAAATGTGAGTTCTTTATTCACACTAAATATCAATTAACGATAAATAGCATATTCTTCTTTCTAAATTGAAAAATAACTTGTTAGCTAAAAGTAAGAACTATATATTTACTCTATTGTAAATATTTAATAAAACGATGACATAACTATTGAGATTAATATTTATGCACGTTGTATTATCGCAACCAATTGCATCTAATAGCTTTGAAAATACTATTCTTATGTTCTTAATCTTTGACATTAGTCAATTTTACTTTAATTTTTATATGTATTTCTGTATCTTATCATAATGATTAAACTAATGAATAATATATATTTTTAAACTTTTTAACTTTGTTTTGTGGGTGATTTACGTGGTTAGAAATTGATTGTAATAGCAATAATACTCCATACACTATATGCCAAACAATAAAATTCGTTTAAGCTTAACTTTTTTTTTTTGGGAAAGAGAGAGAGATTACTTTGCTTAAAATTAATATTGTTTGCACCTTTAAATTTTCAGCAAGAAGAAAGATAAGTATAACAGTTAATGTTCTGTGCACTTCAAATTTTGAAGAATGACATAAGAGTCGTAATAGCAGCGTGTTACCCTATAAATTAAATTACAACTTACTTCTACTAAATTATAAGAAACATTAAATTTTATCAAACATAGTTATTTAGAAAGACAAAAGCAGCAAGGATGAGAGAATTTTGCAACTTATTACTTTTCAATTGAGATGAACTTGATCTATTGTAAAGATTCACGGGTTAAAAGTTGAAGCATTAAGATTTGGATTAATATCATCCATGCTGCCACGACCCGAATTTCCCACCATCGGGAGTCGTAATGGCGCCTACTAACGGAGTTAGGCCAACCAAACTTTAGACAATCTCTAATAAACTCAACAATATAAATATGCGGGAAACAATTAATTAAGTGCGGAAGACTTTAAGTAATATAAAAAATAAAATCGAAATGCGAAAGTTTAAACATTATCTCTACCCCAAAACCTTGTGTCGCTAGCTCACAGACTACTAAAGAGTACTACAACCAAGTCTGAATGGAAAGAAATATACATATGTCTGTCTCAGTACGATGAAAACAAACAGAAATAAAGAAGGGATTTCGGCCTGCGAACGCCAGCTATGCTACCTCGTAAGTCCCTGGACTGAAGACAGCTCCCGAGTAGTATCCTAGTGCTGCTGTCCAAAAGCTACTGCTGGATCTGTGCAAAAAAATGCACAAAGTGTAGCATCAGCACAACCGGCACCATGTGTTGGTAAGTGTCTGGCCTAACCCCCGCGAAGTAGTGACGAGGCTAGACAGGACTACCAATTCAACCTGTGCAGTTCAATATATATATATATATACAATAAAAGAAAAAGAAATACCGAAACTAGACAGTTAAGAAGGGAGGGAAACATGCTATGGGGGAGTTCAATCTGAATATAAAAGTCCTAAACGTAATTATGAAACAGGGCACAATGATAACTACCAAAGAATAAGAAATTCTACAGTTACACAGCATCAACCTTCGTGCTTTTACTCTCATCCTCACCCAAAGCAATCGAATAAAAGGCACGGCATTACCCTTCGTGCTTTCCCTCACATAACTCTCTTTTCATGGCACGAAATGACCCTTCGTGCAAATATAGTCAAATCAGAGCACGGAAAGTCCCTTCGTGCATAAATATAGTAAAAAATGGCACGGAATGACCCTTCGTACAAAAATAATAAAAAATGGCACGGAATGACCCTTCGTGCATTATCACTATTCCTCACCCAAACAGCAGTCACAACCAAACGGGCGAGAGAAATAATCAATAATAAGAAATGTCCCGGCAAGGGAAAACACAAGTAAACAACTAAATCCCGGCAAGGGAATAATAACAACAACTTTCACATCCCGGCAAGGGAGATATTCAATATACTCAAACCATCCCGACAAGGGATTAATCACAACTCTTTCTAATACTTTCGTCTCCTACTCAATAGTATTTTTATCGTTCGAGCCAACGCTCCAAAGCATTAACAATTCACAATTTATCCTCAACTCTTCACATTTTATAGAAATCATTATTTAGTTTGGAAGAGTTCCAAAGTATACCAAAAGCAAGTACAAACAAAGGCCCACGGTCATGCTAGATACTGGTGTATAGATACTCGTCACCATGCCTATACATCGTACTCGATCATTTAGCAAATAGCAATTATAACACTCTAATCCTATTCCCTCAAGCCAAAGTTAAATCAAACACTAACCTCAAATGCTCCAAAAATCCACTCAAGCCTCTAGAATAGTTTTACCCCTAGAATTCACCACAAAACTGCTCGAATCTAGTCACAAATTACTTAAATGTATCAACAAATGCTAATTGAATCAACTTGAATGCATAAAATGAATTTTCCAAAGTTTTACTCAAAATTTCCCAAAACGCCCCCGGGCCCACGTGGTCAAAACCCGAAGTTCGAACTAAAACCCGGTCACCCATTACCCCACGAGTTCATATCTATGATTTATTTTGAAATCGGACCTCAAATTGAGGTTCAAATCCCAATTTTGACAAAACCTAGGTTCTACCCAAAATCCCCATTTTTACCCATGAAAAACCTTGATTTTAAGATGAAAACATTATAAATGATGTTAAAGATTGAAGAAATTAAGTAAAAGTTAATTTACAAATGATTTGGAGAAGAGGGAGTTCGTGAAAAATCGCCAATGAGTGTTTGGGTTTTGAAAATATGAAAAATGANATGAAGTCGAGTTCGCATTTGTGAACTCTGAAGGACACTGGGAAGGTCGCATTTGCGAACTATTGTTCGCATTTGCGAAGATTCACATCCGCATTTGTGGACAGTCGTTCGCATTTGAGGACAGTCGTTCGCATTTGCGAAGACTGGGTTCGAGGGCGGGCATCGCATTTGCGATAATTTTCTTCGCATTTGCGAAAGTTGCTGTCCAGGTGAAAGATCGCATTTGCGATAGAAAGCTTGCAATTGCGAGTGTTGGCTTCGCAATTGCGAAGCCTGCAGAACTGAAGCACAACAGGTTTTTCAACTATGAGAAATGCAACCCGACACCTATCCAAAACTCATCCGAGCCCTCGGGGCTCCAAACCAAATATGCACACAACCTCAAAAACATCCTACGGACTTACTCGTGCGATCAAATCGCCAAAATAACATCAAAATAAATCATGTCTAGAAGCAACAAATCAACACGGGTCTCAAGACCCTCAAATGCTACTACACAGGAACGGTGGACTCGGTCGACCGCTATAGAATCACCCACGGGTGTAGGTACATATATAGGAATACCCAAGGCATCACTAGGCATAACCAAGTAGGGAGCAAAATAAGACGACACATATGAATACGTAGACCCAGGGTCAAATAGCACTGAAGAATCCCTGTCACAAACCAGAATAGTACCTGTAATCACAGCATCTGACGACTCGGCCTCTGGCCTGGCTGGCAAAGCATAACAACGGGGCTGGGCCCCACCTCCCTGAATCGCATCTCTAGGACGATCAACTACTGGCTGACCTCTGCCTCTGCCGGTGCGAGCTCCACCTCTACGGTCCCTACCTCCACCTCTATGATCCCTACCCCCGCCTCTAGCTGGCTGGGCGGGCTGTGGATCACCTGCTGCCTGAATGATGGGGCGAGGACCCTGCTGCTGAGAGCTGCCCGATGCTCGAGGGCAAAACCTGACAATATGACCGGGGTCACCACAACCATAACAAGATCTCGGCTGCTGCGACTGCTGGCCCTGTCGACCTGAATGTCCTCCCCTGAAGCTCTAAAGTGGGGGTGCACTGATAGGCTGCTGATCTGAATAGTATTGCTGAGAACCACCACTGCCTGGAGTACCATGAGAAACCTGAAGCGCAGACTGAAAGGGCCTCGGTGAATGACCTCTACCATAGGAATCCCTACCTCTAGATGAGGTACCACTGAACCTACCGAAATGACGAGGCCTCTTGTCCGACATCTGACCACCTCCCCGTGAGAGGGCCATCTCAACTCTGCGGGCCGCCTCCTGAAAGGAAATATCACTGCCAACGCCCATGGACATCTGGAGACGGATTGGCTGAATCAATCCATCAATGAACCTCCGGACCCTCTCTCGCTTTGTAGGGAGTATCACAACCGCATGGCGTGCCAAGTCAACAAATCTAGTCTCATACTGTGTAACTGTCATGGAGCCCTGCTGGAGGCGCTCAAACTGCCTACGAAGTACCTCCCGCTGAGTGACGGGGAGAAACTTTTCCAAGAACAACTCTGCGAACTGATCCCATGTCAAAGCTGGAGACCCTGCTGGTCTAGATAGGCAAAAATCTCTAGAAATGCAACCCGCCACCTATTCAAAACTCATCCGAGCCCTCGGGGCTCCAAACCAAATATGCACACAACCTCAAAAATATCCTACGGACTTACTCGTGCGATCAAATCGCCAAAATAACATCAAAATCAACCATGTCTAGAAGCAATAGATCAACACGGGTCTCAAGACCCTCAAATACTACTACACAGGACCGGTGGACTCGGTCGATCACTATAGAATCACCTACGGGTATAGATACATATACAGGAATACCCAAGGCATCACTAGGCATAACCAAGTAGGGAGCAAAATAAGACGACACATATGAATACGTAGACCCAGGGTCAAATAGCACTGAAGCATCCCTGTCACAAACCAGAATAGTACCTGAAATCACAGCATATGATGACTCGGCCTCTAGCCTGGCTGGCAAAGCATAACAACGAGGCTGGGCCCCACCTCCCTGAATCGCATCTCTAGGACAATCAACTACTGGCTGACCTCTGCCTCTGCCGGTGCGAGCTCCACCTCTACGGTCCCTACCTCTACCTCTATGATCCCTACCCCCACCTCTAGCTGGCTGGGCGGGCTGTGGATCACCTGCTGCCTGAATCATGGGGCGAGGACCCTGCTGCTGAGAGTTTCCCGATGCTTGAGGGCAAAACCTGACAATATGACCGGGGTCACCACAACCATAACAAGATCTCGGCTGCTGGGACTGCTGGCCCTGTCGACCTGAATGTCCTCCCCTGAAGCTCTGAAGTGGGGGTGCACTGATAGGCTGCTGATCTGAATAGTATTGCTGAGAACCACCACTGCCTGGAGTACCATGAGAAACCAGAAGCGCAGACTGAAAGGGCCTCGGTGAATGACCTCTACCATAGGAATCCCTACCTCCAGACGAGGTACCACTGAACCTACCGGAATGACGAGGCCTCTTGTCCGACATTTGACCACCTCCCCGTGAGAGGGCCATCTCAACTCTGCGGGCCACATTGGCCGCCTCCTGAAAGGAAATATCACTGCCAACTCCCATGGCCATCTGGAGACGGATCGGCTGAATCAATCCATCAATGAACCTCCGGACCCTCTCTCGCTCTGTAGGGAGTATCACAATCGCATGGCGTGCCAAGTCAACAAATCTAGTCTCATACTGTGTAACTGCCATGGAGCCCTGCTGGAGGCGCTCAAACTGCCTACGAAGTGCCTCCCGCTGAGTGGCGGGGAGAAACTTCTCCAAGAACAACTCTGCGAACTGATCCCATATCAAAGCTGGACACCCTGCTGGTCTAGATAGGCAAAAATTTCTCCACCAAGTCTTGGCGGACCCTGCAAGCCGGAAGGTACAAAAATCGACCCCGTTGGTCTCCACTATACCCATGGTCCTGAGAATCTCATGACAACTGAATAAAAAATCCTGTGGATCCTCTGATGAAGCACCGCTGAAAGTGGTGGTGAAGAGCTTGGAGAACCGATCAAGTCTCCACAAAGCATCTGAAGACATAGCCGCTCCCTCGACAGCCTGAGCTGTAACACTTGCCTGAGCTGCCACTGCGGGCTGAACCACTAGGACCTGAGTCCCGGGAGCTACTTGCTCCGGAGTACGCGTAGCAGGAGTTTGAACCCCTCCTCCAACCTGAGAGGTGGCTGGTGCTACTGGCAGCAAACCCGCTCTGGTGACACTATCCATAAAGCCTGCCAATCTAACTAGAGCATCCTGAAGATCTGGGGTGAACATGACCCCTCCTGGGACCTGAGCTGGGCCCACTGGAGCTGCTGGGGCTGGAACCTCCTCATCATAGTCAATATGAGGCTCCACCTCTGGAACTGCTGCCCGGGGCTGAGCTCTGCCCCTGCCTCGGCCTCTGGCATGGCCTCGGCCTCTGCCCCTCGCAGGAGCTGTTGCTGGGGGCTCGGGCTGCTGCGCGCTAGAAGAAGAAGCACGTGTTCTCGCCATCTGCGAATGAACATAGTAGAAAAATAATCAGTATTTGAGAAACATAATCGCACGACAAGAAAGAACAAAGTGAATTTTTTTTTCCTAACTCTATAACCTCTGGGGGATAAATACAGACGTCTCCGTACCGATCCCTCAGACTCTACCTAGTTTGTCTGTGAGTAGCGAGACCTATGCAACCTAGAGCTCTGATACCAACTTTAGATATTTAGGTCCGAAACACGTCAAACGACGTCCGATTTCGACCAAATTTCACAGAAAGCGGTTAACGCATATTTAAGACCTGTACCGGGCGTCGGAACCAAAATACGAGCCCGATACCTATTTTTTCTAACTCATTTTTATTTCCATTTTTCCTTAATAATTTCAGAAAATAATTTAACAGAAAAATTCTTTTGCTCGGGTTCTGGACCTCAGATTTCGACTCCGGGCACATGCCCGAGTCCCATATTTTTCTACGGACCCTCCGGGACCGTCAAATCACGGATCCGAATCCGTTTACCCAAAATGTTGACCAAAGTCAACTATATCAATATAAATATTAAAATTCTTCAAATTTTTCACATAATTCACATATTTTAACATAAAAACTTTCCGGCTTCGCGCTCGGACTGCGCACGCAAATCGAGGTAACTAAAAGTGAGATTTTCAAGATCTCGAAAGCGCGAAAAAAGGGAGAAATACGGTAGGGTCGTCACACGTGCCCTTTGTGCTTTTTGCTATCTAGAAGGGGCAAAAAAGAAGGGAAGACCAAAGGCTTAGAGAATTCTTGAATTGCATATTAATGCCTTCATACCGGAAAGTATCACTTATATAGATTTAAATGTAGTGCAAAAGTATTACATAAAGAGGTCCAAGAGGATGAAAATTTATAGTTAATAGACAACCGTCCCAATTTAATTAATAAGAACATAATTTATATAAAATAAAATTTAATTGATTTTAAAGTTCTACATATCATGACTAACTACATACACACCTCAAATAATAACCATTCTAAAATTTTAGTTGACAATCTAAATGATTTAAAAATCATTTTAGTTGAAATTTTAGTTTATTTACAAAGGTCAAATAAGGACTCACATTTTATATAAAATTTTACCTTGTATAAATTATTTCCTTATTTGAATTATGTGACTTAACTATAACAAATTTTTATGTTAGTTTTTCTGATATTTAGTATTTTAAAATTAACTATTGTGCATGTGAAATAGAAGATTTATAGTACTAACTTATCTCATGGGCTAGGCTCAGAAGATTTATCGTGGAATTCCCTTTTCTTTTTTCCAGTGTTTTTTCTCTTTAATTTCTCTATTCCACATTAATGATCAAACCATTTACATACAGAAATAAAAAATTTATAAGCTACCTCAAATTATTCTTTGTGCACATGGCACTATAAAATTTTAGTTGATGCTTGTCTTAATAGTTAATACTGATGTTGCACGTAGTCCATACACAAAAGGAGTTCAAATATAATTAAGAAAAATAGTTCTAATTCAAATAAGAAAAAATTTAGTAAGAGAATTTGAGTTGATTTAAAGTCCTAAATTTTAGGGAAAAAATTAAATAACTATTCTTGAATATTAGAAACTAATTAAATGACTATTTCTAAATTTAAAAGAATAATTAAATAACTATTTTGTCCAAGGTGAACTCTATTTTAAAACGGTAAAAAGGAGAACGACATTTCGGTAAGGAAAGATTCAATAAATAAAATTTGAAATCCTAAATATTGAAAATATTTAAATGACTATCCTAAATATTAAAAACTAACTATTTTTTCTAGTGTAATATATTTAAAGGGTAAAAAAAGGTGAATGCCATTTTCTTTAAGGGTATAGAAAACTCTTAAATTTAAAACAAAAAGAGTATATATTTAGCTTCAACATATTTATATTTTTGCATTCTCTTTCCTTCTTTTTCTTTTTCGTTTGCATTGTCTTTTCTTTCTATATTATTTTTTGATGTATATAATGAACAAATAAAAACATGTCATTTTGCATTGTAACCAATTCTAATAGTTAAACAATATGTCCTGCTTTTGGTTTCGCACTTTGCCTTCTATTTTTTTCGATGTGGAAACAAACAATAAAATATAAACTATTCTAGATCTACTCATAATAAAATAATTGTATAGATATATTCCTTTCTTTCTCGAAATTAATACTTTACAACAAAATATTTACAAAGACTAATAGTATAAACCTAACAATTTATAGGAAATGTCTATCATTTTGTTGATTCTAAGCCCTAATTTATAATATATTAAAATGTTATCGGATGTTTAACTTTAACAAAGTTCCTCTTTGTATTTTTACTAAGATTTTTGATAATTTTTTCTTTTGATTGAAATACAGATTATTAGATAATAGTTTGATTTTCACCCCCATTTTGATATTACCACTCTAGTAATGATGACTTGAAAAGTCTATTCCCTGTTCTTTACATTTATAATATTACCTTTATAAGTAATATAGAAACACATACAAATAAATGTAGTAGAAAGTTATTTTACAGTACTTATGTCATATTATATTATGGACTGCTATATGTTTTCAAAATCATTAAATGTATAAAAAAATATATTAAAGAGACGTAACTCCCTAACCTTGGCAACCATGTGTTAGAAATTAATGTCTTCTATGACTTTGCCACTTTGGTAATGCATCTTTCTGAAAGCAAGAATACCACACCAGGAAGGATCAATTACCCATAAGCACGGGAACTACATACTCATTATCATAAAAGTAATAACTTAGACCAAACAGAAAATTTGTAACTTCGATAAAATTTAAGTGAACATGAGCATTCACTAGGTTATTGTTGTTGTTGATAAAATTTAAGTAAAGTTCTTGGGCGCTGTAACCAAAAAAGCGTCTGGATGTTTCCTGATCAAGAGTTTGATATTCTATTGGAATTATGAATTCTTTGTAGTTTTAATAAGTCAATGGGATGCAACACGACAACACAAGGTAAAAATATTCAAGATACATGAACTGATTCACAAATAGAGATTTTACCAAGACGATAATTTTTTTTCATGAAATACGTAAAGAAATAAAGCTCAAATTTTGGGAAAACCAAAAGCTAAATGAAAAACTCAATTTAAAATCGAAAATCATACCTAATTAAAGGCTGGCAGCAATTGACAACTGATTGCAATAGTTGTTTATTAAAGAGGTTGATTCCGTTCGCTAGCCCTAATTTAAAGTAAGGAAAAATAATTTATATTAGGAAAAATTAAGTCAATAAGGAAAGAATTAATCAATAAAATTTTAGTTGTTTTTAAAGTCTTAATATTGTTAAATTACTATTTTGTTCAATATAAAATATATTTTTAAAGGGTAAAAAAGGCGAGCGACATTTCGCTAAGGGCCTTCGTGCTTTTAATATAATATATAGATATAGATGTATAGATATATAAAAAAAATGGGATTATTAAAAAATAAATTGAACTACACTATCATGACCCCAATCCCGGTCGTGATGGCGCCCAATACAACTGCTAGGCAAGCCCGATCATTTACACTCTCAACCCGAGCATGAAGCTCAAAACCAATTATTTGAATATCATTAACAACAATAAAACTTAAAGTATAAACTGATCGGTAGAAATAAGCTGAATATCACGATAATACGGAATAAACTCCCAAAGACCTGGGGGTCATGAGTCTAGAGCCTCTAACAATACAGTGTAATAAGACTCCAATAATACATAGTTTCAAAAGCTGCGGAAAGATAATAAAAAGGGATAGGGGAGGAGTCGGGTCCTGCGGACGTCAG